>QLPA01001021.1:0-12437 GCA_003313945.1 Lactifluus pinguis
ACCACCCCGCCGGTTGCACCCTCCTCCTCGAAACTTTCCTCGCACCTGCATACCTCAACACGATCCAATCTGCAGCACTTGCCGTAGCTGCAGTTCTCTCCTGCAGGGCACAGGCATCTGGTGCCACCACCACTGCTCCAGTGAGCTTGCGTGTACGGCATGCAATATGGGAAGTTGTCAAGGTTGTGCAGTTGGAGGAGTACCAGTACTTGGAGGTGCTGGTGGATAGAAGAGGCCATATGCATACTCAGATAGAGTATATGATAGAGTACTTATGTTGTAGTGTAGTTGACTGAATATACCAAATTTTTGAAAGCTGCTTAATATTTCTGTGTGCTTGATACTGCTTGATGTTGTGCTTAGATTGCCTACATGTGCTTAGTTTGATGCTTAGTGCTACTTTAAAATGCAATTGAACTTCTTTGGAATTGTGCTTAATTAAGCACAATTAAGCTCCAATTTAAGCAGAATGGTGCTTAATAAGGGCCAGGGTGGTGTTAACCTGCTTAACCATTTCTTGCTTAATTTGTGCTTAACGTGCTTATTAAGCACATTAAGCACCAATTAAGCAACATCACCTTTTCCTGATGAGTGCATAGAGTCGATTTTTATTTTCAACTGACCTAGGAAATTATATCAATTTGTGCTCCAATTTCCGGAATTGTTGTGCTCTGGCTTCGCTGTCGGGACCCAAACCAACACTGGCTCAGAAGTTGACACTGGCATGACGTTCGCCCCGATCACCACCTATTACGTATACCCTGCTTCGGCCCCTCACAATCTGGCTTTTATTTTATTTTCTCGCTCAACTGCAGGATCTTAAGCAGATTTTGAATGACTTGTACAATGGCGTTAATCCTCTGTATCGATAGATGAACTGTACATTCTACATCTAGGAGTAAAAGGCAGTTTTTTTTTCCCGTAATACAGCGTTTTTATTACAGTACAGTACAGCGGCGTGCAATAACACCGTCACATGCTCGCTTGACATTCCCCCGGCTAAAATGCGGCTCTACTGTAGTAGCGAGCGCCATTCTACTGTCAAATTATCCCAATCTTACCATACTTTCTCGGACACTAGTTTGAAATTTTCTCTAATGTGGTGCATTATAAGTTACTGTGCATGCCCCGCACGGGACTTCTTGTCATCACAACGACCGAGCATTCACATCCAGAACGTAGGATTATATACATCCGAAGACGCAAGTAATGTACACGAAATCCGTGCGGAGGGTCGCTGGGGCCGACGACGACTTGCTCTTGGGGTTTGTTGAGAGGATCCGTGAGCTCTACGGACAACGGCTGAGAGAACGGGAGTGACAGCGGTGTTTGTTGACGCTTAGGCTCTTCCTCGCGACACGAGGCTCGGGTTGGTGCCGCGATGCTTGACGGACTTGACTACGCACAATTTCGGCCTGAAATCCGATCTTGAATGAGAGCTCACGGCAATGAGTGAGGACATCGGTTTCGTAACCAGGGTCGCACAATGGGTACATATATCGAAAAAAACGAAGCACGCAACGATGAAAAGAAGCAATAGGCGGGGAATCAGCACCGGAAAGATCGCAGACCCCACGGTGGATTGACTGATTTCAAAGCCCCACTGCAGAGAACGTGAGCGTCGTGGTAACTTCGAGCAAAGATTTTCAACGAGTGAATCCTTCGACAGGCAACAGTCTCGAAAGCAAACACACGGGAGAGTAACGCTGGACGATTGAGGTCGCGCATGAAGGTATGTGATTAATGACCAATGGTGTTTCGCAGTCCCGTTGACTGCGGGCAAGTCCGCGGAATCGCAAGAGAGTTTGCGGGTTTTTTCGGTTTAGAAGGAACGAAAAATGATTTGTAAGAATCGGCCGAGCAAAAGCGGATGCAACCATGGGCGAGTGAGTCGGAGGCATGCTAGTGTGATGTGACTAACCAGCTGATCTTCGTTTGCGGAGGTGCTGAACGTGATCAGATGAACGGGCGGGAGATTGTGCTCAAAAAGTTGTAACGTCCACGCAGAGGGATGCGAAGGACGGCGATTGGATGAACGAAGCAAAGTGAGAGTGGGTAGACGTGACTCACTGACTTATCACGTAATGTGTCGATCCTCGGCAGGTCCTTCTCTTCTCCTTGGTGATAAGCCAGGTGGAGCGATGGCTGGAGGTGCTCTCGTAGGGCTGGTCTGAGGCGAGCTCACCAGCAGTAGTATTCCTTGGGGGAAGCAACTTTGCAGGTTGCGGGGCAGTGGGTGGGCCTAGCTGTGGGGTGATCTCGTCGGAACGTTTGTATGGAGTGATCAGAAAAGGTCGTCAGAATACTTGTAATCAATAGTCGACCTTTGAAACAAAAAGCCTAAATCCAGAAACTTAGAAAAGTGGAAGTAGTAAAGTAAGTAACTGAGCTCGGCGACAAATGGCATCTAAGCGATCTTCCCTTTATGGTAACTTATGTAACGCTTCCTCACCCGAAGACATATCGCATCTCTTTCGTGATTCACATAAGGTATCACGGCGCTGCTATGCTTTGGCCGCACTGAACTCACTTCACATTATGCAGAGTTGTATGCGATTTCCGAGTCATTCGGTCACTCACTGCCAGTGGAGAGCCAGCTTCAAGTCGACAAGGGAGCATAACCAAGTCACACTTTCGTCGTATATCTTCTGGCTGCACTGATGGGTATTGTTGCAGCCCTGAGCCGACCACGATCAGCAAGCAGCTGTGAATGAACAACTTGAATGACCGAGAGAGGTGACGAAACAGAGGATTGAAGAAAGTGATGAAGCTTCGAAGAAGAGGTGGTAGTGACGAAGACCCAAGTGATGACCTGATTTAATAGTACCAAAAGTGATGTCATGGTAAAAGAGTGGCTTGTCCCATGATCCGATGTCGTGCAGTATGCAGTTGCCTCACTGGCAAGGGCGTCTTTACGCGTAGCTACTGTTGTTCTTGTGGTAGTATTCGCGGTGTCTAAGAGGTTCAGTCCTCCAAAGCTCCAAAGGTCAAACATTCTCAAAGTGATTCTCAAAGTGATTTCAACCTCATGCAACAGATGATGGATTCCCACATAAACATCACAATGCCACGACTAACATATCCAAAGTACTATACTACGTGGGCGTGAGGCCCTGGAAGCGTGTACGTTGATACGTCTCTGAATATGGGGCTAGCTGAAAGAGACATCAGTGTTGCATTAACTTGAAAAGCTTGAACCCCCGAGGTTATAAACTCACACAAGAGAAGATAATGTCGTCACCGGTCCACATTGACGAGAGCGTCAAGATCCATGTCACGAGCTATAGGTCTGTCAAGTTCATGCTGAGTGGACATGAGTTCTAGCAGAACGTACCGAGAGATCCACCCTGAGGCTGAGGCTGAGGGGCAGCTAGAGTAAAGATGGCAAGAGAGAGGGCCAAGATGGTCTTGATAAACACCATTGTGAAGTGAAAGAGATAGAGGATGATGATAACTTAGAACGGATTGAAGGGTGACAACGTTCAGTTGGCGAAGGAAAGATGGAGCGAAGGGCCCAGCTTTTATATGCCAGACAGCTCGTCTGACATAGTCTGATGGACTTTCTAAGTTAGAGAAGAAGCGTGACAATATCTGGGAAGCCATGGGCGCACATGAGGCAATCTACAATGTAATCTAATTCAGTGCACGTGTTCTTTGGATATCCGGATATTCGGTCTCGCCGAGTCCCGAGTCGCCGCTGTGCTAGCCTGATTATCTTTTTTTTGTTCGTAGTGCTATGTAGTAGACATGCTAGTCCTGACAACACTATCTTCGCAATTTTCCTGATGCGCTCACAGAGCAGTACAGTGTATAATGCTGCCTTTAGGACAGGATTAACGAGCAAGACCTAGCCATCCAGTGCCGCATCTGTATTAGTGATGATGCCACAGCCGAGACGGACACTGGCAAGTGCCAGTGGCGTCAACGTGTTGAGGCGCCCGGGCTCTCAATGGCGTTAATCCTCTGTATCGATAGATGGACTGTACATTCTACGGGTAGGAGTAAATGCAGCTTTTTTTTCCCGTAGTAATACAACGTTTTTACGGATTATCGTACAGTACAGCGGCGTGCAGTAACACGCCATAAAATCGTCACATGCTCGCTAGACATTCCCTCGGCTAAAATGCGGCTCTACTGTACAGTAGTAGCGAGCACCATTCTACTGTCAAATTATCCCAATCTTACCACACTTTCTCGGCTAAAATTTGAAAAATTCTCTACTGTGGTGCATTATACATGCCCCGCACGGGGCTTCTTGTCATCACAATGACGGAGCATTCGCATCCAGAACGTAGGATTATATACATCTGAAGACACAAGTAATGTACACGAAATCTGTGCGGAGGGTCGCTGGGGCCGACGACGATTTGCTCTTGGGGTTCGTTGAGAGGATCCGTGAGCTCTACGGACAACGGCTGAGAGAACGGGAGTGACAGAGCGGTGTTTGTTGACACGAGGGTCGCGTTGGTGCCGCGATGTTTGACGGACTTGACTACGCACAATTTCGACCTGAAATCCGATCTTGAAGGAGGGCTCACGGCAATGAGTGAGGACATCGGTTTCGTAACCAGGGTCGCACGATGAGTACATATATCGAAAAAAACGAAGCACGCGACGATGAAAAGAAGTAATAAGCGGGGGAATCAGTACCGGAAAGATCGCAGACCCCACGGTGGATTGACGGGCCCCACGGCAGAGAACGTGAGCGGTCATAGAAACTTTGAGCAATGATTTTCAAACAAACGTGGGTGAATCCTTCGACTCGGACAGGCAACAGTCTTGCAAGCAAACACACGTAAGAGTAACGCTGGACGTTCGAAATCGCGCATCAAGTAGGTGATTGACGACCGTGATGGTGTTTCGCAGCTCCGTTGTCTGCGGGTAGTCCGCGGACTCGCAAGAGAGTTTGCGGGTTTTCGGTTTAGAAGAACGAAAATGCAAAGCGGGTGCAACCATGGGCGAGTGAGTCGGAGGCCCTCCAAAGGTCAAGCGTTCAAAGTGATTTCAATCCAATGCAACAGATGAAGGATTCCCACATAAACGTCACAAAGTCACGACCAACATATCCAAAGTAAAGAAAAGTCCGCCATGTGGCAAAATTATGGCTGTACTACGTGGGCGTGAGGCCCTGGAAGCGTGTACTACGTTGTTACGTTTCTGAAAATGGGCTAGCTGTACGAGATATTAGTGTTGCATTAACCCCGAGTGTAGAATACTAGAGTCATACAAGAAAAAATAATGCCATCATGGGGCCACGATGGCTTCCGAGTCACTGGAAGCATCTACGATAGGTCTGTCAAGTTCATGCCAAGTGGACATGAGTTCTGGCAGAACGTACCATAATATCCACCGTCAAGCTGAGGCTGAGGAGCAGCGAGAGTAAGGATGGCAAGAGAGAGGGCCAAGATGGTCTTGAGAATCGCCATTGCGAAGTGAAAGTGATAGAACGGTTTGAAGGGTGACGACGTTCAGCTGGTGAAGGAAAGAGGGAGCGAACGGGCCCAGCTTTTATACCACAGACAGCTCGTCTGACATAGTATGACAGCCGGAGTCTCTAGAGAAGAAGCATGACAATATCTGAAACACTGACGGGGAAGCACCGGGTGCACACACTGCAGCTGAGACAATGGAAACTAATTCAGTCCATGTGTTCTTTGGATGGGTATTCGGGTCCGTACATCGGCCCAATACAAAAAACAGAGTGCCCTGCCAATCTTCTGTCATGTTAGTGTCATTGGGAAATACTGGAGTTACCAGCACTGCTCTCGTCATTATTCTTATTTTTGTTCATGGTGCTCGTAACCCTGGTCCATCCAAGGATTGCAAGCTCGTGACTTGGTCTAGTCGCCATGACGCCAGAGTACAGACTCGATCTTGACGTTTTGCTAGAGCGTAGCGAGTTGATTCGGACCAGAATGAAAACTAGTTACTAGGAATGACCACTGGCAAGTCACCTAGCGACACCATGATTGCCAGTCACTTTCGCGATTTTCCTGACGACGGCCCACACTGTAATCCTTTAGAAAGGATTAATGAGTAAGACTCAGCCACCTAGTGCCATCGGTCCTAATAGATGTGCCACAATCGAGACGAAGTAACTCCAAAGTCAGGGGCAGTGGCGTAACGTCGACGATGGAAGCGTGAGACTTCGTGCCCAGTTTGGACATATTGCAAATTTTAAACGGTGCATGTGATCATGACTACCAAGACGCCTCCGTCAAAGCTACTTCTTCTTACTCTCATCAAAGCCAACAGACGTGATGGGAGGTGATTCTATCGTGGCCCGGTATTTCTTCTTTCATTCTTTGTCTTCTTTGTCGCAGTACATACCCGATTTTTCATGTGAAATGGCGACCCATGTCGAAATTGACTGTGGTCTGGACCACCGACCATCTTCGGTCCTACTATGCCCTGTACGCCGCCTTTGGATGGGCTCGGTGTTTTTACTTTCAACGTACCTGTACGGAGCGATCAGAAAAAAATGAAAAAGTTTAAAAATTATGAAAAGTGGAAGTAGTAAGTAGCTGAGAGAGGGGCCACTTTTGCGAGTATTTGCGAGTGGTGCGCAGGACAAGCGCCAAGCGATACGTTCTTCCCTTTATGGTAACTCATCTAATTGAACGCTTCCTCGCCCCGCCAAGTTAGAAGCATTCTCTCGTGATTCATATGAGGTATCAGGGCGCTGCTATAATTTGCCGCACTAAACTCACTTCAGTGTAGTGCGAATTCCAAGTCAATCGGTCGCTCACTGCCAGTGGCACCGGAGAGCCAGCTGCCAGTCGACGAGGAAGTCACACTCTCATCTAAATCTACTGGCCGCACTGGGTGGATATCCGAGCCATGGCGACGATCAGCTGTTGCCGTGAGCGAGCAATGGTCGAGACACAAGGGCGAATTATTTGAAAGCGACGAATTGAAGAAGTGCTAGTGGTACTACTGATGAAGACTTGATACGATGTCGTATCAAAAGTGAAGTAAAAAAAACGTGCCTTAAGTAACTGGGTACTTGCGGGTGATTGACAGAAATTCATACATTTGCCTTAAGAACGTCTTCACACACCCACAGCACATAAAGTGAAAGTTTAGGAATTGGTGAATATTGAATTACGATGTGAAGAACGATCCCACAACATTGTAAATATGAAAAGCCACGACTGAAACAGTCATTTAACAAAGAGCCCGCCACTTGCCCCAATTACAACTGTACTACTGGTACGTGGACGTTAGGCCCTGGAAGCGTGTACGTTGATACATCTCTACTAGTGGGGCTAGCTGCAAGAGACATTAGTGTTGCATTAACCCCCGAGCGTGGAATAGAACCATACGAGAGAAAATAATACCATCACAAGCGGTCGACGTCAACATGAACTTTATCGACATCAGGATGAAGTTTATCGACGTCAACATGAAGTTTATCGATGTCAGGATGAAGTTTATCGACGTCAGCATGAACTTTATCAATATCAACTATAGGTCTGTCAAGTTCATGCCAAATGGACATGAGTTCTAGCAGAACGTACTGCGATTGCCTTGGTGGCCATGCTGAGGAGCAGCGACGGCAAAGATGGCAAGAGAGAGGGCCAAGATAGTCTTGATGGACAGCATTGTGAAGTGAGAATGATAGAGGATGATAGAATGGTTTGAAGGATAGCGAGGGGATGGTGAAGAAAAAGAGGAGGTGAAGAGGCCCAGCTTTTATACTAACGGGGGGCCCCTCTCTGACTGATCAGAAAGGGGGAGTGTCATCCGGAGGTGATCAGAGAGGGCCCCCCCCGTTAGTACCCAGACAGCTCAAGTCTGACAGCCGGAGCATCCAGAGAAGAATCGTGGCAGTATCTGAAGCACCAGCCGGGAAGCACCGACTGAAACTGAGGCAATGGACAATGTAAACTGATTCAGTGCCAGTGTTTTTTGGATGAATATTTGGGGCCAACGCGGAGAATCGCTGTTTCTTCGAGAGCCCTGCCAATAGTATTCTGTCATGTCATTCAGTGTGTCATCGGGAAATACTAGAGTTACTACCAATACTACTTACTGCTCTCGTGGTTTTTTTATAGTCGAGTACAGACTCGATCAAGCTCAGATTTTGATGCCTTGCTAGAGATCTAGTTCGGGCCAGAATGAAACCTAAAGTATTAGGAATGACCAAGTGTGCTAGTGATACAATTTTCCTGACGCCGGCCCGGCCCTGTGTGCGGATCGAGCGCTGATCCGCTCGGCTGTTTCCCAACCACCCAGTGTAAGTGCAAACCAATTATAAGAGGAGCCACCATACTAAGTTATTGACATGATCAACGGCACCGACGTCGTATCGCGCTAATCACAGTACTTAAACTTCCTAGTATGTATTCAAAGAGTCGTAGCGAACCATGCCTTTCTTTTCATCTTCTAGCAACAAGACGATGTCATCGTAATTCCATAGGATCAATTCACAGTACTCTTTCGTGGCAGTCTCTTATTAGGGATGATGGCTGTCCACGCGTTTGGCGCCACGTTCGCCGCTTGCACACGTGTCCGGTTGCGGAGACTCTCTTGGTGCTACAAGTACGCGTCACGGCCCTCCTCCGGGAGATTCTCTCGCGCCCCAAACAGCCATCCCTTCTCATCCAGCCCAACATTAAACCTCACCCACACTCCCCCCCGCCACCTGATCCAATCCGCCCTCATGCGCACATGATCCAACGTGCTGGTGGCGTCCGTCGTCTTCTGTGAACAAGGAGAAATACGTTGGTGTGACAGTTCTGCTGTTGGACTCTGAAATGAGTGAGGCAAAACTACTGTACTGTACCGGTTTTTAACGTACCGATTGGATCGACGCAGAACATCGGCACAATCCGTGAGTGTGGTGGACGAGTCCGGTGGGCCTGATTGTGGGAGTGATCCCGTCGGAACGGTTGTACGAAGTGATCAAAAAAGGCGGTCAGAATACCCATAATCAAAAGTTCGACATTTGAAATTTGAAAGCTTAAAATCCAGAAAATGCGTTCTTCACTTTATGGTAAATTATGTAAAGGCTTCCTCCTGGAAGGCAATAAAGTTCCCCGCCAAGTTGGAAGCATCCCAGAGACATATCGCATCTCTTTCGTGATTCACATAAAGGTATCACAGCGCTGCTATGTTATGGCCGCACTGAAACTCACTTCACATTATGCAGAGTGTATGCAATTTCCGAGTCATTTAGTCCCCTTTGCGACGCGGGAAACAATGAGTTCTTCCTCCCAGCACCACACGTCAAATTCAGCTGGGCATCATTGAATGGGTAGTCATGAGTTATTTGAAAGTGACGAAAGAAGTCGTACCAGTGACGAAGACCTGATACAAAATAGTATCAAAACGAAGTAAAAAGTTGAGGGAACTTGAAGGCGCGCTGATCCGAGAAACAAGACCTTCGAGGAAAGCACTGATACCTCGAAACGAAAAGGTGTGCGATATGAATAAGGAGTCGCAGTCTTCCAAAGGTCAACCTCATGCAACAGATAAAGGATTCCCACATAAAGTGAAAGGTTAGAAATTGGTGAACATTGATTTACGGTGTGAAGAACGATCCCACACATCGCAAATATGAAAAGCCACGACTAAAATAGTAAGTTAACAAAGAGTCCGCCACGTGCCCCAATTACAACTGTACTAGTACGTGGACGTTAGGCCCTGGAAGCGCGTACGTTGATACATCTCTGCCAATGGGGCTAGCTGCAGGGGACATTAGTGTTGCATTAACCCCCGAGTGTAGAATAGAATCATACAAGAGAAAATAATACCATCACAGGACGTCGACGTCAGCGTTGACAAGAACGTTATCAATATCTACTATAGGTCCGTCAAGTTCATGCCAAGTGGACATGAGTTCTAGCAGAACGTACCGAGAGAGGGTTTGTCGCCATCCTTGTCACCACCAGGCTGAGGAGCAGCGACGGCAAAGATGGCAAGAGAGAGGGCCAAGATGGTCTTGATAAACACCATTGTGATGTGAGAGTGATAGATGATGATAGAACGGTTTGAAGGATAGCGAGGGTGGTGAAGAAAAAGAGGGAGCGAAGAGGCCCAGCTTTTATACCCCAGACGGCTCGAGTCTGACAGCCAGAGCCTCCAGAGAAGCATCGTGACAATATCTGAAGAACCAGCTGGGAAGCACCGAGTCGGACTGAAACTGAGGCAATCGACAATGTAAACTAATTCGGTGCGTGTGTGTTCTTTGGATGGATATTCGGGTCCGTACAAAGGCCCAATGCGGAGAATCGCTGTCTCGTCGAGTGCCCTGCCAATATTCTGTCATGTCAGTGTGTCATCGGGAAATACTAGAGTTACCAGCACTGCTCTCGTGATTTTGTTCATGGTGCTCGTAGCCCTCAGACATGCTAGATTGCACGCTTGTTAATTAGTCTTCGCCATGATGCCAGAGTACAGACTCGATCAAGGTCAGATCCTGATGCCTTGCTAGAGCGTCGCGAGTCTAGTCGGGCAAGAATAATGAAACCTAGATTACTAGGAATGACCAAGTGACCTAGCGACACCATTGTTAGTCACCTCGCAATTTTCCTGACGCCAGTAATGCTGCCTTTAGACAGAATTTTTTACCATTAATGAGCCAGACTCAGCCATGTAGTGCATCTGCCATCAGTCCTAATAGATATGCCACAATCGAGACGGACTATCTCCGAAGTCAGGTGTAGCAGTGGCGTTAACGTCGACGACGGAATGATTGGAAGCGTGAGACTTCGCGCCCGGTTTGGACAAATTGCAATTTTTAAACGGTGCATGTGACCAAGTCGCCTCCGTCAAAGCTTCTTCACTGGCACTCTCATCAAAGCCAAGAAAAAACTGACGTGAAGGGGGATAATTCTATCGTGGTTCGATATTTCTCCTTCCATTCCTTGTCTTCCTTGTCGCAGTACGTGCCCGATTTTACCATGTGGATTGGCGACGCATGTCGAAATGGAGCTGGGGTCTGGACCCGTCTCTGGTGCTCCTTACGCCGCCTTTGGATAGGGCTCGGTGTTTTTACTTTCAACGCACCTAGGAAACGGTAACAATTTGTGCTCCTATAACCGGATACAACTTCCGGAATTGCTGTTATGATCTGCCTTCGCTGTCAGGAGCCAAACGGACACTGAAACTCACATACAGTCGCCCCGACTCCACTCGAACAATCGTCGCTATTACGTATACTCTGCTTCGGCTCCTCAAACTTTGATTTTTCTGGCTTTTTGTTTTATTATTTTTTCGAGCACGATCTTAAGCAGATTTTGAATGACGTGGCGTCAATTCTCGGTATCGATTAATGAACTGTGCATACTACGGATAGGAGTAAAGGCGGCTTTTTTGTCCGCAATTCCGCTTTTTTTTTTTATCTCCGTTGAGAATCAACTTCGGAAGCCGACCTATCCAGTTCTCACATTCTCGCATCGTCTTCTGTCTTTCCCATGTCTTTCCGATTTTGCGGGATCATGCTGCGTTACTCGCTTCTGTACTTGCCTTCGATATTTACTTTGGAGGACCTCATGAACTTTAATGCCTTGGTCATCCACTTCGAGGCTATTGACTCACTCTGTTGCATTCCTGATCCTTTTCCTATCACCTTCTTTGTGTCCACCTAGAGCAGTGGAATCAGCAAGATCGCAATATTCTTGTGAATCGTTTTGGCCTGTCAACAGTTCTTAAAGTCGAACAAAGAACAAGAGCATGAAAGGTTTCATTGCAAAGCGTAATTCAAAGTTTTCTAACTAGTACTAGTGGCTCAACATGTACTTCAATCGCAAGATTAGTTGTTTGACTTCTTTCGATACGAGAATTGACGAGTGATAATGTGCGAATATAGCCTGAGTGTAGACTGCAACAAGACAAGTAGCGTGAGGGTGGTAAGAACTTGTGAGGACATAGATCGTAAACGCCTGCGGGAATGGGGGGGCATGAGTCCGGGGGTGGCACCTGTCCACGCAGCCATACCTCAATGTTGCTGAGAAGTGAAAAGTTGACAAATGACTCTGCTCCGACTCGGAGTCATACCCCTCATCATCCTCATAATAATCCTCGTCCCCATACAAATTTGTTGCATCTTCCATAACCTCAGATTCGCTCGATCTCGGAGGCCAAACACGAGCATGTGGGTGGATTGAGCACTGGCACGCTCGGAATATTGACGCTCGTTCAGTGTATTAATTAATAACGGTGAATAGGAATACGTAACTGGAACGATCAGTGCTCCGTGTTGTCGGCGCGGTGGATTGTAGCAGGGACTCACTGACTGCTTGTGGCTGTGGAGGACGATGATCTGGTTGATACCTGAAAAAAAAAAGATAAGGACACTCACTGTGAGAGAGCGGGTGGGAAAAAAACATGGGTTGGGATGTCATCTGAAAGAGTTACGATCAAGAGCGTGGTCGGAGGGCGGTGTTTGTTGAGGATAAGGTGATGGTTTGACTGGTGACAGTGGCGGTGGC
>QLPA01001022.1:0-16063 GCA_003313945.1 Lactifluus pinguis
GCTTAATTTGTGCTTAACGTGCTTATTAAGCACATTAAGCACCAATTAAGCAACATCACCTTTTCCTGATGCAGCGCTCACAAAATGCCGTTATCCTCTTTCTGGCAGCGATAGAGGGCAACATCCCGCGAGCAATTCCTCCCACGAGCAATTCCTCCCACGAGCAATTCCTGCCCGTGAGCAATTCCTTATTCCCAAGGTCCCAGACCTCTCCCCCCACATCATCTTCGGCACCTGATACGGAGGTGAGGCACTTGGAGAGTTCATTAAAGAGACATGAGCCTGCATCCACCCAAGGAGCAGAGCACTTCCACCGGAGGATCACGGATAGTTATTCCCAGAGAGACCTACATACCACACACATCTTTCCCCACCTGCCCTGGTCCTACTACCTTAAGTACTGTAACGATTGTGTCCCGTGCAATTCAGTCTTTTCTTTCTTTGACTGAGCCTCAGGATTGATTCTCGTCCAATAGAGCATGTGTGTGAGGGCCTCAGAGCCAGGAAGCCCAGACCATGACCTCTTGAAGAGCCGTAGCTCCATGGCTGGGGAGGCTGGAGAATCTAAATAAGAAGACAAAGCGCGCATGAAAGTGAAGGCATGTGAGAGAAGAGAAGATTTAGCAGATGTAATAGTGAGTGCAGGTATAAGGAGACAGTTAGGTAACAGAATGAGAAGGTCCACAGGGAGACCGGAAGGCACAATCAATTTGATGCCAACTACTATCTTGGGTAATCTAAGTGCCAAACCCATGACCTTAAACTTGATTGTCCAACAGCCCCAACTTCAAATGGCCCTATCGGTACCTTTGGTTATGGTTAAGGGATATCATTAGGACTTATTTGAGCTGCTGTTGTCAAACTAGAACAGGTAGAGCCTGTAGAGGAGGTTGTGATATGATCTCCTCCTCCAAAATTTAGATTTTTCTTAAATCTAATCTGCACTCCCTCGGACCTTAATAGAACTATTCTATCAAAATTTCCGATCATTTTGATACCCCTCCGACCTTCATATGTTGAGGTTTCAGCAAGATATACACATTCCGATTTTTTTGTTTTTTTAAATTTATTTTTCATTTGGCAACTTATCTGAAAAATACAAATAATTCATTCCAGTATTTTGGCTCTAACCCCTGGGGATCCTTCCGCGCACGCATCCGAGTTAATCAATTCCTGCTGAGCAGTATCCCACCATGGTCGAGCAGACTCGAGCTATGCCAAGTTATACTCGCATCGAATACGACTGGTTGGAAAGGCAGAAACGCTTGGTTTCAGTAAACATCGGTCTATCCCGAGCGGGGAGAAGTAGAGTGGTTATTCATTTCCGAGTCGTGGACCGGCCGACATTGTGATGTAAGTCATGGAAGACATTATGTTACTGGACCTCGATGGACTCATCTCCGAGTCCACTCGACCAACGCTTTTGGCTCCTCCAGTGTAAACACAGCGTTTCAATTCGACGCTACAATGGCAACTACCAAACGACCCTCCTCGATTTTGGGCTGCATGCTCCGAACGCTTGGCCACCGCATCAATACATCGCGATGCGGGCCATGCGCACTCTCCCGAATAATCGATTAAGCGGGGCGATCCCGCAGCTGCCGAAGGGGAAATCTGGTTTTGCACTCGCGCAGGATGGGCGGCCATGTCGCATCAAATTTAGAGCATTAAAATCTTATAGTTGGAGTGAGGAGAGCGATATGGGGCTCAGTTCGTTACTTTCTAGTCCTCGACCACCTGCTACCACCGCGCATCCCGTCTTGTTCCTGACTTTAATAGACTTTTGAGTCCCGGAAAAATGTCTGTAGTGGAGCAGCTACATTTCTCGTGAATGACCTCAATATTACATGACCATTTGTGCGGGCGGTGGACGCCTTCGTCGCCTTCTGCCCGACTCACTCGGGTGTCAGTCCATAACACGCAATGACAACCTTGATCTGTATTTCTCCTGGCCTGAGGCACCAAAGTGCGGGCCGCGTGATTATCGTACATCAAAATACAAGAAGGAGCAGAGAGCTGCTGTGGGGAGGTGGTAATCACAGGGAGGGGTAAGGAACGGCAATAAAGACAGGTACTATCAAAAAGAGGAGTAGAGAACATTGATGACGACGCATCGACAATAATCCAGACACCTGACAATCAGTACATTTCTGTGAGATGGACAGTGACTGGGTGATTGGAACGATGGCGTGAGGAAATGAATGGCTCTACAGCCTGTTGCGTGGATTCAGAGGGAGGTGGAAGGTAGAGATGGCGTAGCATCGGCAACACGTCCATGACTCTTTCCCCAGTGAGCTCTTGCAGAGCAGATGCAATAATCTCACCCAGTCTGTCCGGTATACGCATGTGCTGCAAAGCCGAAAATGCATGGAAGATCTCCAGCCATTGGGGGTTGTCCACGTAGTCCTTCCAATCTGAAAACGGTACAGCCTTTGTACTCTCAAGGTGAAAGTAAGTATCGGCGATGAGAAGCCGTTCTACATTGGATAAGAAAGGCGAAATCTTGTCGCATATTTGAGCTAGGCACCCAACTTGCCAATCCAATGCATGACACGATATCGTGATGGACAGGGCGATCCGAAATTTCTTCCCTCCTGGTGGATCACGATGACCAACGTAGATGTAGACGCGTTTATCAATAAAGTACAGCTTTGCTTCCTCTAAGGACCCGGGGATTTGTGTGCGACTGATAAACTGGAGGAAATGTGGAATGTCAAAATCGAGCTGATTGAAGAATGACGTGGAGATGGAAATGATAGCAGGAGTGTCGATCCGAGCCACAAGATCCTCAAAGTACCCGCTAGCACCACGGAACTGCAAACGGGTGAGAGCGGGGAGGGCAACGCGTGAGAATGAAGATGGTGGTCTATTTGCTGGACCAGGACGAGAAGCTGGGGATTTGAATCCAATGGCAACTTCATCAAGCTTGGTCAACCCGGATAGTGCTGTGGCCATAGCTTCGGGTGAAACGTAACCGGTATTGGGTATGCTCCTGAGTTGAACATTGACAAGGTTATGGCAAAATGAAAGAAATTTTGGAAGTGCCGGAAATGGAATACCCCACAAGCTGAGAGACTGGAGACGCGGGGCAGATCCACCCAAAAAGGTATCACGAAGCGGTGTCGGCTTCGAATTTGAAATATGAAGGCGAAGATGTGCCAAAACTGGATACGGCTTCTTCATCACTTTGTAGAGTCGCTTCAATAGAGTATTTGTTGTTTCGAGACTGATTATGGATACACGATCGTGATGCTCGAGCGCGGCAATAATGTTGGCTCCACTCAGACGGAGTTGCGATCTCGATTCATCTATGGCGATAGGAATGCCACGTGGCCAGACATCTAGCGTCCTCTTCACGGGTGTGTCCGCATTGCATACAAGTCGCAAATCAAGACGAAGCGGTGATTCAAACACAATGTATCTCCACTTCCGGCATACGTGCACCAGTGCAATCCACCTTTCAGAAGTGTGCGTTCCACAGAGGTCGAAGATTTCCAGGAGGACATTGTCAGGTAGGGATCCGATTGTCACGCGTGGGAAAGAATTCGGGACTACTTGGTTCCAAGTGAGTGATTGCTCCAGCGGCAGCCCATGGTCTTGAGAACGTACCTGGGTCTCTTTGATCAAAAATCACCTTTGGAAGGTGCATAGAGGGCAATGCTAGTAACTCCTATTCGTTGTGAAGATGGATGGTTAATGGGCTGTCGAGCGTCACGTCTAGGACTAGTTCGAAATTCACTGGCAACTTCGCAAGCACGGAGTTAGCTTAGACTGCTATTGAAGCGAGGGATTCTGGATGTACTTGCGAGAAAGAGAACTCTTCGACAGAGGCATTGACAGTTCAGCTGAGAACGTGGAGGGAGAGAGGCTGTGTGGTTGAGGCTCCCACGATGTAGCTCACATGATGCACGTGTACCGCAGCGCTCATAAAAAGACCGTTATCCCATTTCTGGCAGCGATAGAGGCCAAAATTCACTCTGAGTATCATCAAGTATCATGTATAATTTACAAGTGCAAGAAATGATTCAAAGATCTCCCCGAGAAGGAGAACATTGAAGGCAGAGTCCACTGCGATGAGCAGCGATAAGGATAACTCTCCCGAATATCAACACGGAATTCCGGCCAAAAGTCGATACGCGATCAATATTTTGAAGCACTGGCCGACTTGGACTCGCGGAAAATAATGGTAGTTCGCGTGCTCGAGGCAATACATCCCCAGTGCAGCCTGAGCGGTCAATTCTTGTTGATGTTGTCGAGACACATGTCTGAGGTAGTCGCGTAAGTGCTGGAATGATCGTCACGAATTTGACATTTAGGTCAGGCGGGCCAATGGTCTAACGTAGTATACACCGCTGACACAGGAAATCCGAGAGAAGCGGTCGCAAAGGTAGTGTGGAGTACAGAGAAGGCACTCACAAACGCCTTAGCCCATTCCCAGGGAGATATTCCACAATTCGTGGGGCATTCCGCTCGTTCTGGATACCATTAGACTTCGCTCCTCGGGGAATGGTAGATATGGCACACACTGGGATCAAAGAGGTTCCACAAAAAGGGGAGGATCTCGGACTCAAGGGGAGGAATGAAAGAAGCACAAGGATAGAACGAATTACGACTCACTATCATAGTCCATATGAGATCGCAACGGACGACAACGTGGGTGCGAGTGTGTTGCGGATAGAATAAAAGAGGAAAAGGAATCAGGATAGAGGAGAAGTTCTGACCTGATAAATTGAAGGGGATCACGCTGACTCGAGGACTCGAGCTCGGAGATGTCCGTCACGAAGCGGAAATGCTGGCATGGTTACTCAAGTGGATTATGACGTTGACATAAAATGAGAAATTTTGTACCAGATGGCAGAGGTGATTGTATTAGGGAAACAAGGGGCGAGAGGTGTGACGACGAAGTGGTGAGGAAGGTCGTGTTGAGCGGGAATCGTCATGGTTCCCACACCTCGGACAAGCGAGGGAGCGTCATTTCATCGAAGCCCTTCAACTTGGTACGTTACACTGTTGTACCATGCGCGGGTGCGCCTCGCAATGTCGATGTCGTTTCCATCACTCTCTCCTCTATCAACATTATGACGCCCCACCCATTTAGCTTCTATCAGGACTTTTCCATCCAGATTCCTCTCACCGAAAATCCTCCGGACGATTCCTCGTGGTTGACTCCATTTTCTCTACCCGTGTATGTCCATCCTTCATACAATCTATCTACTTGGCTCAACTTTGCACGCGAAAGCTGGCAACAGGGCATGTCGTCGCTCAGGCCTCAATTTCTCGAGCTAAACTTCAAGCCGGCCCATTTTACGCGGTGCCACCTGGCGAAGTTTACTTAGCACAGATGGGTCAAATCTTACGGTCGGACTCCGTATCAAGAGTACGTTTACATTCTCCCTTTAACCCTCATTCCTCAACAACACTGACAGACTTCTAGTCCCTGTCCTGCCCAGCCTGGCGACGGTCCACCCCTACCATTCGTCTCTGACCTAGTTCACCTCACTCGATTTTCCGTCTCGTCTGGTGCTCAAAATCTCACTCCTCGATGCAAAAAGCGACGATTTTTAATCCTATCCCCTCAACAATTACGCTCACCGCACCATCGTCTGGGCCCCGCCCCCACTAGACGCAAATGATGACTCCCTTATCCCAGTGGTCTCCGTCACTTCAGTGCGGTTCACCCTCACACATCCAAACATCACATTCCGCGCGTCACTCCTACCATGTAACTTATGTTCATCAAGCACACGGCTCTTTGGCATTTAGAATGGAGTCAGGTGTGTTCTATCAAAGAGAGCGTATATGGGCCCCGGATCTGAAACATCCTCAAGAACGCTCCCCCATCCCGACAGTCACGCGTGCAGAAAAACATCACAAACTATGAACACCGTTCCCCATATTTGCGGTATTAACCACACCTCTTGCTCCCCTCTTCGTTACCACACCCTTCGATGAAGACTCGCAAGTACGCCAAATGCCTTCCCATCTATCTTGTCTAGAACTTCGCATGCATGAATCCCTAATTAGGAGCGCTCGACTCGGAAAGGTCAACTACCAACTATCACCAAGTACCCGATCAATTTACATTGATATCGCCCATGATTCACCTTCTAGCACCATCCCGATCCGAAGGATCTACCTCTAAGTCTCACAATATGAGAAGGCGCGTGGTACTTCACCGGAAGGGATCGAGCTCAGTTCGAGGACGAGGGGTGTGTTATGTGCTGTGCTTACGATGATGACTTACTGTATGGCGCAGATCATATTTTACGACTTGTTACAATCCATTCTCTCCCAGATAATGTCCTCCTAGACATCCGCCGACTGTACTCTGACTCGGAGTGGGATTGGGGAAGCAAGTGGTATAGCCGATAGGTTGGCGCACGTATGCCAAAAATGACGATACATCCCCACTCCGTCTCAACCTGCGACTTTGGTGCAGCGACAGCACTCCTGTGAGGAACCTGGCCCCCCTTGCTTACCTATCGAAATAGAGTCGTACTATAACTACCTTGACGATAACGTCGTTGCCGCATACTACGCCGAATTTCGCTCTGCAATACAATGACATCACAGGAGTTTTGTGTCACGGTGATGCAGTCAAATCATGATTGAAGGAGATTACATGGTGCTCTTGGCCTACTAGAAGGTAAATAACAGGCGACAGTTGTCCCCTCGACTCGATCAAGTACGTCAGGTTTGCCGCAGTCATCATCACTAGGAATTACCTCTCTCTTTGCAGTATATGATTTCTCTAGCAGCCTGTGGCGTGGCGGGGTTGTCTGGGGAGAGGTACTCGGGTTTCTGTCACGATCAGTCGAGCATCCCGATCACTGGGAATTTGATGATCTGCTCTTTTTGTGCGCGTTCGTCGAAGCTCCGCCACGAACAGCTACGATACTCAATTCCAGGATCCTTCCGCGCGCGCGTTCAAGTGACCTTCATCGATTATTGGCTGCAATGGGGCATGCTCCGAATGCTTGGCCACCGCATCGATACATCGCGCCGACGCATGCTATGCGCACTCTCCCGGACAACAGATTAAGCGAGGCGATCCCGCAGCTGCCGAAGGGGAAATCTGGCTTTGCACTCGTGCAGGACGAGAGGCCATGTTACATCAAATTTGGTGAGATGATGAGCATTAAATCTTAGGGTTGGAGTGTTTGTGGTACTAAGGCGAGCGAGGTGGGCCTCAGTTCGTTACTTTCTCCTCCTCCTCCTCCTCCTCCTCCTCCTCCTCCTCCTCCTCGACCACCTGCTACCTCAACCTTCCGTCTTGTTCCTGTCTTGAATAAACTTTTGTGTCCCGAGTCTGTAGTGTTTTGTAGAGGAGTAGCTAAATTTCTCGTGAATGACTTCAATATTACATGGCCATGTGCCAGTGTGCCGGCGGTGGACGCCTTCTGCCTGACTCACCCGGGTGTCACTCAACGACAACCTTGATCGATATTTCTCCTGCCCTGAGGCACCAAAGTGCGGGCCGCGCGATTATCGTACATCAAAATACAAGAAAGAGCAGAGAGCTGCTGTGGGGAGGTGGCAATCACAGGGAGGGGTGAGGAGCGACCACACAGATAGGTACTAGCAAAAGGAGAAGTGGACGCAGGGGGGACCTTGTACCTGAACCATGACCATGGTCGGGCACACCTCTCACTCTAAGAGTGTAGAGACCGTTGAGAATTGACTTTCTGCCTCTCTCAGACATACCATCCACCCCCAAAGGAGATGACCCCTCCAGAAGACAGAACATACCACACAATGGCACACATGGTCCTGGTGAGAATTATATCGATATCAGAAGCACTGAAGCACTGCACCATGCAGTGAAAGCAGATAGGGGTGTCTGCTTGTGAGTTCAAGAGGAGTGGGAAAGAGGGTTCAAGAGGTGCAAAGAGGGGGATAGAGATGAGCAGCGGCTGAGGAAACGAAACGCGTAGAAGTCCCGGAGTCGAGGGATATCTAAGCGAGATGGGGTCGAGATACGAAAGATAGAGGCGATTTTGAAGGAGAAAGAAAACTAGAGAGACTTGAAGCAAACTCAGACGAGAGACGATTTCGAGAACAGAGGGTGAGCAGTGACGTTTCACTGGCTCGTTTGTACATTCGGAAGCTCTATTTAAGTACATTTGAGCCAGGTAAACTACATTGGAGGCGCGTCGAGAACGGGGACAAAGGTAACGTAGCGAAGTAAACGGGGGCGAAGAGAACGGTCGAGAAAGTAAGTAGAAAGCATCGGAAGTGAGATGGGGATGAAAGGGAAGGACGCGAGGCATGAAAAGTAGGAGGGGGAACAAAGGGGATGAAGGGCACGCGGCCCGAAACATCAGATGCAAAAGTAAGCAAACGAGACGAAATGATACTAGAAAAAGCGAACAAAAGATGAGGCGAGGCGTACTATGACGAATCGAGAAACCAGGAGAAACGAGGCATGAAAGAAACGAGAAGGAAACAAAGAGAAAACGCTGAGTACCGTTGTGCACTGGCAGCGCAAGGCCGCAGAGAACGGGTCGATGGCCGAGGCGTAAACGCGTCGTGGCCGAGGGCGATCGTGGCCGTTTTCATCGAGATCGGGACGGCGGAAACAAGGTTTAAGACTTGAAAACCAGCAGAATGTAACGGCGAGAAGTAGTAGCTCAAGGGAACGTGGAACGAATCAGGAAGGCGTACGGATCGAGGTTTCGAGGCCAGCCACGTGGCTGACCTACAGTAGATTTATGGGAGATTTGCAACGTTAATCGATTCAACAACTGACCAATCAGGTTTCAGGATTTTACGTGTTCTTTCCGATGGAAATTCGGGTCCATCATGGGTGGATCACTGCGTGAATGGAAACTGGATTACTGGGAACGGCTAGGCCCGGGCTAGTCACGTTCGATTTTCCTCATCGGCCCGCTCTCCTACTGATTATAATAATTGTCACAGTTTTCTGGGTCATGAATTCAGGTACAGTAGTTCATTGTTTTGTCTAGTATGTGTTTATATCGCCTGTTCTTTTGGGTCATGGAACCAGGTACTGTAGTTCATTGTTTCGTCTAGCACAGTGACTACTGTAGTGTAAGCGAGCGATCCGAGCCGGGTAGACCGATGCTTCAACCTTACTGACACCACTGAGGGCTACATCTGACTGTTACTAGTATTCCTTCCCGACTATGGCATATCAACTGGGGACTGATAGCGCTACATTGTCGAGTCAGGATTATTGCCAAGAGATTCTTTCCAAAGGCAGAATTCAGCGTCGAGAAGACTATCAAGAAAATCGCAAAGTGACTAGCCTCACCTAGCCATTCCTAGCAATGCAATCTAGTTTCCATTCACGCGACTAGGGTGGCTTGTCACTCCAAGATTCTTGATGTGGCATCATGCATTGACATGATAGTGACAGTGGACTAGAAGACTGACCCTCTGCCATGGAGTGATCCACCGTGATGGACCCTAATTTCCACCAAATCTCATCGCAAAGAATACATGCATGATTGCAATGTAACACAGCCTGATTAGTCAGTTCAAGTTGCTCAGAACTGAGCCGATTGTCGTTGCAAATCCCCCGTAGTCTGCGCAGTGGTTCAGTGGTTCTGAAATTAGCATAATTCTTCTCTACTGGCAGAGGCCTTCAAGTATTACAAACTCGAGCTGTCTATGAAAACGGGGGCCACCCCTCCTTCTTTCACTCTCACCAACGTTCATCACCCTTGAAGCATTTTATCCTTTCCCATTACTTTCTCTGCAGCTCTGAACACAATGATGTTTATTAAGACCATTTTGGCACTCTCTTTTGCTGCTCTCGTTCTCGCTGTACCGACTCCACAGGATGACACTGAGGACCCTGCGGGTCCACTCGGGGTCATAGATAAAGTAACTGACCGTACGTTCTGTTAGAACCCATGCTCGCCTAGTGCAAGCTTGACTGACCTAACATAGATGCTGTTCACCTACTTGGTAATACTATTTGAAGGAAACTTGAATGATGGTAGTACCTCTGGTATATCTTCAACTGCGGAGATTATTGACTTCTGCAGACCAGCCCATGAGGACCCACAAATCCACATAGTAGAAGCGTGATTATCACATATGGTCGATTTTATGTTACCAGAGGCTGATATCTTAGTTCATGGCTTTTGTATATCGGTTATGTCAGGGACCTAGGGACCATCCTTCACGTTGTCAAATTTTTGCTCTATGTACCGGTGTGAATCGATTCTGTGATCTTTCATCGTAAACACCAAACGGACAACATGACTTTTGCAAAATGTCCTTGAAGTAAATGGCTGTTGTGAGCGTGTAGGATTTTGTATGATAGTAGGGGAGCTGGCAGTCGGCGAGGAATCGAGGACCAAGATGATATTGAAGATAAATAAAGGGGCGAAGCGTGGATCCGAGTCGTGACCGCGTCCACCAAGAAATAGCACCGTTATATGTCGCCGTAAAATACCTGAAGTGGTTGGGACAATCCCGGACTGTGTGCAGCTCGTACTGCCCTTTCATGTACAG
The DNA here is from genome assembly GCA_003313945.1 of Lactifluus pinguis. NCBI lineage: Eukaryota > Fungi > Basidiomycota > Agaricomycetes > Russulales > Russulaceae > Lactifluus > Lactifluus pinguis. The sequence goes on from QLPA01001022.1 coordinate 10,486, forward strand.
TATGCATTCAGCAAGAAAGTTTGACAAGATTTTGATAAGCCGAAAATGCATGGAAGATCTCCAGCCATTGGGGGTTATCCTCAGGCTCGTAGTCTTTCCAATTTGAATTGTAAAAGAAGAATGCAACGATGAGAAGTCGTTCTAGATTGGATAAGAAAGGCGAAATCTTGCTGCATATTTGGGCTAGACAAGCAACTTGCCAATCCAACGCATGGCACGATATCTCGATATATAGAGCGCTCCGAAATTCCTTCCCTCCCTGTGGATCACGACGACCAAAGTCGATGGTGAAACTTTCGTCATAAAAGGTCAGATTCGCTTTTTCGAAGCTGGGGATTCGTGTACGACCGATAAACTGGAGGAAATATGGAATGTCAAATTCGAGCTGATTGAAGAACCGTGTGCGGACAGAAATAATAGCAATAGTGTCGATTCGAGCCACAGGATCCTCAAAGTACTCGCTAGCGCCGTGGAACTCCAAACGGGTGAGAGCGGGGAGGACAACGCGTGTCAATGAAGATGGAAGTCTATTTGTTGAATCAGGACGAGAAGCTGGGAATTTGAACTCAATGAGGAAGAATCCAAGCTTGCTCAACACGGATAGGGCTGTAGCCATAGCTTCGGGTGAAATGTAACCGGTATTGGGTATCTTCCACAGTTGAACATCGACAAGTTTCATGGCAAAATGGAAGCAATTTTGGTAGTCCTGGAAATGGAATACCAGTCAAGTTGAGCTCCTTTAGACGCGGGGCAGATCCACCCAGAAAGGTATCGCGAAGCACCGGTGCCGACGTCTGAATATAAAGGAAAAGACGTGTCAAAACTGGATATGGCTTCTTTATCGCTTTGTTGAGTCGCTTCGATAAAGTACTACTTGTTATGGTGAGTTGGATTTCGGACACGCGATCGTGATGCTCGAGTGCGGAAATAATGTTAGCTCCACTCAGAGGGAGTCTCGATCTCGATAGGAATGCCGCGTGGCCAGACATCTAGCGTCTCCTTCACGGGTGTGGTCGCATTGCATTTAAGTTCCAAATTAAGACGAAGCGGTGATTGAAACACAATGAATCTCCACTTTCGGCATACGTGGACCAGTGCAATCCACCATGGAGGGGAGCGGTACAAATTTATTTGACAGAAGTCGAAGATGTCCAGGAGGACATTGTCAGGAAGGGATCCGATTGTCACGCGTGGAAAAGAAATCAGATCTACGATCCAAGTGAGTGATTGCTTCTGCGGCAGCCTATGATGATGAAACGTACCCGGTCGTTTTTGGTGAATAATACGCGCCTTCCGATGACGCATCATGACGTCCGTTCCATACAACTTCGCAAGGACAGAGTTAGCTTAGACTGCTATTGCAGTGAGGGGTCAGGAGCCGTACGTACCTGCGAGAAAGAGAACTCTTCGATAGTGGTGTTGACAGTTCAAGTGAGGGACGTCGAGTCGCAAGGCGCAAGGCTATTTGGTCGAGGACTCGAGGCCGCCACGATGCATCCCACATGATGCACGTGCGTTGCACCACAGAGATCAACAAATGGGTGGTACATCTCCTGGGCATTCGGTTCTTGAAAAGTCTTGCTGTTCCACTGACACTTCGCCTAGACGACTCGGACAATGTCCTTCCGAGGATGCATCTCTCGATATAGCATCGTTAGCGCAATTTACGACTTCAAGCTGACTTCAAACTCACGAAAAAGCTTCTTCTCGGTTGCCACATTCAAGATTTTCAAGTTTCGACCCACTCTCGGTCGGTATCATCCCTGATCATGAGCTCGTCTCCGATCTCTGCTCGACCAACGCATTCGGCTTCTTCTCTAGTGTAAACATAGCGCTTCGATACTACGACAGCACCTACCAGTTGACCTGCATCGATCCCGCGTTCCAATGGCACATTATGGGATGCTCCGAATGCTCGGCCATCGCATAAGTACTTCGCTATTCAGGCTCTGCGCGTTCTCCCGGACAACATATCAAGGGAGCGACCCCGCAGCCACCGAAGGGGAAATCCCGTTTTGCGCTTTTGCAGGACAAGCAGCCATACTGCATCAAATTTGGTGAGATAACGAGAATCAGAGCTTAGAGTTCGAGTGTCCGTGATAAGGCGAGCAATATGGACCTCAGTTCGTTACTTTCTCCTCTTCCTCGACCACCTGCTACCTCAACGCTCCGTCTTGAATAGACTTTTGTGTCCCGGCGAAATGTCTGTAGTATTTTGTAGAGGAGAAGCTAAATTTCTCGCGAATGACTTCAATATTACATGGCCATGTGTGCCGGCGGTGGACGCCTTCCGCCCGACTCACCCGGATGTCAGTCCATAACACTCAACGACAACCTTGATCTGTATTTCTCCTGGCCTGAGGCACCAAAGTGCGGGCCGCGCGATTGTCATACATCAAAATACAAGAAGGAGCAGAGAGCTGCTGTGGGGAGGTGGTAATCACAGGGAGGGGTGAGGAACGGCTATGGAGACAAGTAATAGCAAAAAGAGAAGTGGAGAACATTGACGGTGACGCATCGACAATAATCCAGACACCTGACAATCACTCCATTTCTGTGAGATGGACAGTGACGGGGTGATTGACACGGTGGCGTGAGGAAATGAATGGCTGTACAGCCTGCTGGGTGGATTCAGAGGGGGGTGGAAGGTAGAGATGGCGCAGCATTGGCAACGCATCCATGACCCCATCCCTAGTGAGCTCTAGCAGTGCAGATGCAATAATCTCACCCAGTCTGGGCGGTATTTGCATGTACTGCAAAGCCGAAATTGCATGGAAGATCTCCAGCCATTGGGGGTTATTCACGTAGTCTTTCCAATCTGAAAACACTACGTCGTCAAGGTAACTGGTAGCGATGAGTAGCCGTTGTACATTGGATAAGAAAGGCGAAATCTTCCCGCATATTTGAGCTAGACACGAGACCTGCAAATCCAACGCACGACACGATATCGCGATAGACAGAACGATCCGAAATTCCTTCCCTCCCAGTGGGTCACGATGACCAACGTGGATGTAGGCGCTTTTACGAACGAAGGACAGCTTCGCTTCCTCTAAGGACCCGGGGATTTGTGTGCGACTGATAAACTGGAGGAAATGTGGAATGTCAAAATTGAGCTGATTGAAGAATGATGTCTCGACTGTAATAATAGCAGGAGTGTCGATCCGAGCCACAAGATCCTCAAAGTACTCGCTAGCGCCTTCAAACTTCAAACTGGTGAGAGCGGGGAAGACAATGCGTGTCAATGAAGACGGAGGTCCATTTCTTGGACCAGGACGAGAAGTTGGGGATTCAAATCCAATGTGAACGAATTTAAGCTTGGTCAACCCGGATAGGGCTGTGGCCATAGCTTCGGGCGAAACGTAACCGGTATTGGGTATCTTCTTGAGGTAAACAAAGGTAAGATTATGGCAAAATGAAAGAAATTTTGGTAGTGCCGGAAATGGGATACCAATCAAGCTGAGATCCTCCAGACGCGGGGCAGATCCACCCAAAAATGTATCGCCAAGCACGGATACTGACCTCCGAGTATGAAGGCGAAGATGAGTCAAAACTGGATATGGCTTCTTCGTCGCTTTGTTGAGTCGCTTCATTAGATCACTTGTTATATAGAGATCGATTTCGGACACGCGATCGTGATGCTTGAGTGCGGCAATAATGTTAACTCCACTGAGAGGGAGTTGCGACCTCGATTCCTTTATGAGAACATGAAAGCCCCGTGGCCAGACATCTAGAGTCTTCTTCACTGGTGTGGTCGCATCGCATTTAAGTTCCAAATTAAGACGAAGTGGTGATTCAAATACGATGTATCTCCACCTTCTACATACGTGCACCAGCGCATGCCACCATCGAGGGGAGTAGTACCAAGGCATTTGACAGAAGTCGAAGATGTCGAGGAGGACATTGTCAGGGAGAGATCTGATTGTCACGCGTGGGAAAGAATTCGTGTCTACTCGATCCGAGTAAGTGATTGCTCCAGCAGCAGCCCATGGTCCTGAGACGTACCTGGGTCTCTTTGATCAAAAATCACCTTCCGATGATGCATAGAGGGCGATGCTAGTAACTCCTATTCGTTGAGAAGATGGATAGTTTTAATGGGTTGTCGAGTGTGACTGCTAGTACTAGTTCGAAATTCAACTTAGCAAGCACGGAGTTAGCTTAGACCGTTATTGCAGTGAGGGATATGGATTCTGGACGTACCTGCAAGAAAGAGAACACCTTCGACAGAGGCGTTGATAGTTCACCTGAGGGCTGCAGAGAGGCTGTGTCCTTGGTCGTACGATGTAGGTCACATGATGAACGTGTACCGCAAGCGCTCATAAAAATACCGTTTATCCCATTTCTGGCAGCGATAGAGGCCATTAAGTATCATGTATAATTTACAAGTCTAACAAACGATTCAAAGATTTCCTCGAGAAGGGGAACATTGAAGGCAAAGTCCACAGCGATGAGCGGCGATTGGGATAACTCTCCCGAATATTAACATGGAATTCTGTTCACGAGTCGACACACAATCAAATATTTCGAAGTACTCGCTGACTTGGACTCACGGGAAATAATGGTGGTTCGCGTGCTCGAGGCGGTACATCCCCAGTGCAGCCTGAGCGGTCAATTCTTGTTCATATTGTCGAGACGCATGTCGGTGGTAGTCGCGTAAGTGCATCGTCACGAATTTGCCATCAGGTCAGGCGGGCTAATGGTTTACCGTAGTACACTGCAGACACAGGAAATCTGAGAGTAGCGGTCACAGAGGTGATGTGAAGTACGGAGAAGGCAACTCACTCACAAACGTCTTAGCTCGTTCGCAGGGAAGATTAACATTGAGGGCAGAGTTTATCGCAATGAGCGGCGATAGGCAACACCATCTTTACGGCATAGTTGAGACAGGGCAGAACGTACGCTCCCGAATATTAACATGCAATTCTATCCACAAGTCAACACTCGGAATCGCGGGACAAAAAGTCAAGGATTGAGAAGTACGTTCCGGGTGTAGCGTGAGCGTTCAGTTGAGGGAGCCTGAGCTAGTGAGTAACGCCTGACGACGCGAACAAGTTAATGTTGTTGAGATGTATGCCAGTAGTGGTCGCCTCAAGCGCTGGAATCTGAGAGAAGCGTTCAGTCATGGAGGTGGTGTGAAACACGAAAAAGGCAACACACTCACAATCGTCATTTTCGCAGTCCCCACTATGTGTGGCGTTGTACTCGATCCGGGCACTACTAGACTTTTATTCTCGAGGGACAGTAAATGCGCAACGAACCACCATTGCCACCACTGAAAAGGTGCCATCAAAAAGAGGAGGTGCATGAAAAAACGAGGCCAACCATCACATTCGTACACGGCAGGAGAAAATGGGAAAAAGGAAGAAAAGAGATGAGACTTGACCTAAGGGAATTACGTCGACTCAAGGGGACGCTCGTCACGAAGAGGAAATGCTGGCCATGGATACCCAGGTGGTGACAAGACAAAAAATTTGTACCAGGTGGGAGCAGAGGTAATTGCGTTGTTTTTTTTTTTTTGAAAAGCGATTTATTAGACAGCCGAAGATAGTAACCTAGATTACCTAACAACTCTGATCTAATG
>QLPA01001023.1:0-31423 GCA_003313945.1 Lactifluus pinguis
AGGCCACTAAAGCAATGCGAATTCTCCTTTTTAATCGAGACCACCGTCTATTCTTCCCAGAGTCATCTTGAACCCTCTCACCCCACATCTTCTTTGCTCATCAAAATCATACTTTTATTCCTCGTCCTTAACTAAATTCCCTTTCACTATGGCGGAAATTGTAACTGGTAACAAGGTGTGCCCGTACCAACCCTCAACTCCACTTCCACGTACCTATACCGCTCACCAGCTTTATGAACGAGATCTGCCTGACTTTTTGGTCGACGGATTTATCGCTCATTCCCTCGGCCCTAAACACGCAGAAGAATACTTGTCCCGTTTTCTAAGGTGCCTCTCCGAAGAACCGAGCTCGCGTCTCCTCCCATTTACCAAAGGATGGCTCGTCGAACGGCCGTCAATGACAGACGCCGCTGAGCCCACGACGACCCAGACGAGCGACCACCGATCCAAACCCAAATCCAAATCCAAAGGCCGCAAGACCAAAAGGCGTGCACGAGTGTTATTTCCACAGGCGGACTCGGAGGAGATGCATTGTCGTTTGTTCGATCAACAAGTCGATACTGCAGCGGGAACCGTCGTGCCGCAGACGACTTGGGTCGGTATCTCGTCGCAGACGGGCGCGCAGAGTCCGATCTTTTTCGTCTTTCCCAATGGTTCTTTGGGCGTCCCGTACGATCATCTCTCTTGGCGCAACAGCCTGAAATACGCGACGGCGGAGGTCCCACGCATGTTAAAGAGATGCAATCTCAACATGCGCATAAGAATAAAGGTACGTAAATCCCGTGATCTTGAGAAAAAAAAATGGCGTTTTTTTTTTTGCCATACTCAATTCGTGCGGGGGGGCTTTTTTTTTTTTTCAAGTGGCCTGGGTACAAGATTTTCTACTACGAATTTAGGATCTACGATACGAAGGTGGGGCAAAAAGTGCCCATCACTATCTCACGCCTTGTCGAGCGTGTCGCGCGGGGCATCCATCACTTATTCCTCGTAAGTCAGCTGGGGAACCCCCCCTTTTTGACTTCTTACGAACTAAACGTTCCCTAGGATGCTGAGCCTGATCCGCACGAATTTGACGAACGTTGGAAGCTAGGAGGGGAAAACGGCGTCCAACTGAGCGACATCACCATCATCGGTCTCTTGCACATTTCCAAGGGCGCTTGGTTGCCCATCCTTCAACTTAATCGGCACATTGTTCCATAGTGATGGATCGACAGGAAAAGGGAGAATACGTATATGTGTTTGACATGATGATCCGAGATAGTCGCCGTCTCCGAGTCGGGCCACCAGCGGTAATCCCTATCGCAAAACGGGTGGACATGTAGCTGTTAAAGAATGATCTGTCCATTCCCCTAGATACGCGTACCATACCCATTAGTTGTCTACAGAAATCGAGCGCGTCCGTCGCAGACAAACGCGTGACCCACTAATGTGACCAAGACCAGCAGAGGGCAGGCCCATGAATAGGAGATTGTGTTATGTTGAGCTCCCCAAAGTGGGTTATAACAAGTAATGATTATGCGGAGGTGTGCCCTAGACAACTCGCACTAGCAACTGCACATGGGAGGCACCCATCAGCGTCAGTGGTTCCAGATTTCCATGGCGCACAAAATAGGAGAACTGGTGATGTCTGAGACCATCCACTATGCTAGAAGGCGTCGCTTTCTTTGAGATACTAATAAGAGATGTAAGATGTGACTTTGGTATTGAGATGCTGTATGGCCCAGATCTCTGGGATTGCATGTTGCAGATATTCTGGTTGCACCACAAGAAGTATCGAAGGCTTTCCCGACGTTTGCTCACCCGGTTTGCGTGATGCTATGAATGCGGATAGCGTTGGGGTGTATGAAGGAATATATAGGTCTGAGAAATAGCGCTTGGCCCCATCATCAGAAGGGATTAGCCCTTTAGCATGGGGCCCAGATCCTCGTTTTGTGATCTTCCCCCCATTGTCAGAGGGGGAAGATAACAAAACGAGAATGTGGGACACCACCCAAATCCGGGATTGTTCTGGTTCCTCATCCCTTCGGAACTCCTCGATGACTGGCCTTCCTACAGATTTAACTTACGTTTCTGGGTATTCATATTGCATCAGGAAGTAAAACACAAACAGATAGAGGACAACTCAACTTTGGGCGAGAAAGGAAGAGTGCGTCGAGTCAGACTCGGAAACAGGGAGACGCCGTAGACGTGATATTTAGAACGATGAATAATTCCACGTGTTGAACACGCAATTTACATAGCCATGGAAGAAGGGGCGTCTCCAGTATGCAGAGGCGCTTGCGTGGCACCACGCAGAAGCTGACAAACTTGGAGAGAAGTCGTGATGCGAAGCGTCTAAAAGTAAGAAAGATGACTCGGTCATCGAACGCGTTGAGGGCAGTGGTAGTAACGAGGCCTTCTAGTAGTGTGCCGAGAAACAGACGTACAAGAAGCAAAACCGGCATCTTTGAGAAGTGACTAGTACTGTGTGAGGGAAAGTGGAGAGCGGTAAGTTACGGTGAGACTCGGGCTCGGGCTTCCTTTAGGCCTTCTGAATCAAGACTTATTCATCCTCTCTCTCATGACATTCTACTGCGTCACTCTGCATAATCTTGCGTGGACAGTAAGGTCAAGTAAGTTGAACTAGCCGCCGAAGCCATCTGTTTTGTGAGGGTCAGCCCATGACTGCTGCTCGCGGAGCCACTGCCACCGTGACGCCACGCGCTTTCCGAGCCCTCATCTAGAGTTACAGCCTGTGCCCATGCGACATATTACTTTGACGGGCTGGCTAATACAGTATAATGTTCAAAGTTTTCGGCATCGATCACGAACTGGTCGCATGTGATTCGTCGTCAAAGCGTTTCCGCACCTGAGTGTGACGTATGATGTGATTCTATTGTTTAAAAAACGCTGATTCGTAACGGATGAACCTCGGATGCGATGCTATATATATAGTGTGCCGTCACTGCAGTCGTGGCTACACCCACTGTAAAGGTAATTCAAGAGAGGGCCAAGTCGGTTAGAACTATAGGCGTGCGCGAACCAACCCAATATCAAGAGGAATGAATTCTGAGCCGCCGTGAACTCCGGCGTAGTTGTCAGGTAAGGTGTGACTGATCGCGGTGATTGGAAATATCTTTTCAAGAATAGCTTGCCACCTGGCGACATCTTTACATTCTGGGGTCAAAAGCCTACTTTACCACTTTCACTCCTAGTAACAATCCCCAATCTTTCAAGAAGCTCGTCAGTGGGTGGGGGGGTTGTGTGTATCCGCGGACCGACATCCTTCCGAACTGATCCATCACACACACACAAGCATTCACTTCTATAAGAGCTTCCCCTCATTCGCGGAAAGGAATCAAACTTTTTACTCTTTTACCCCTACCCCACAAGTCCTACAATGTCTCCTTCAAGTTCACTCGCTTCCTCTTTCGAGTCTGAAAGACAAGATATTAAACAACGCCTCCCCCCGGTCGCTGTCTATTGCGGCGCGTCTTTCGGAACCGATCCCGCCTTCCAGCACGCAGCAGCTTGTCAGTTTACTCAGAACTTCCTTTTTTTTTCTCCGAACGCTGACCCCCGTCTGCAACCTTTTAGCCGTGGGGCGCGCCCTTGTCATGGAGGGTCGCTCGCTCGTGTATGGTGGAGGCTCTAACGGAATGATGGGTACCGTCTCAGGCGCCGTCCTGAAACACGGCGGAACCGTCACCGCTGTCACTCCCACCGCGATACTTTTGGCGGGCGGCGAGGGAGAGAGGATCTCAGTGGGTGGCATTGAGCTGGGAGAAAACGGCCACGAAAGGGTGAGCAGACCTTTGACCCTGTTACCCCGTCGTTGTATTCACGACCCGGCATATAATCAATTTTTTTCGTTGGACCAATTCGGCCAACCCACATCGATCAGGTCGAGCTAGTCAGTCTAAATTTCACGATTTAAAGTACTAGCGTCTCACCGACCGATTTTTTGGTATTTGTGTAGATCGTGGTAGATTCGATGCATCAACGCAAAGTGGAGATGGCTCGCCGAGTTTGTGGCTTCATCGGACTTCCTGGCGGATTTGGCACGTTTGAAGAGGTAAAAGCTTTATTATTTTATAGCTTCCGACAATTGTGGATATCACCTCTAATCATAAAACCGTGACAGATCATGGAGGTAACCACTTGGACCCAACTCGGGATCCACTGCAAACGTAAGTTTCATCAATGACGGAAACGCTTCAAACTTACCCACCTCCCCAGCCGTCGTTCTCGTCAACGTGCACGGATTCTTCGATCCACTGCGGGCATTGATCAAGAATTCTATCGCGTCTGGTTTTATTCAAGCACGAAACGAGAACCTCATCGTCTTTGTCGATGCGCCGGCTGGGGCCGATCCTAGGACCTTCGATTGGGGCAGGGCAGCTCTGGATGCGATGACTCGCTGGTGTTCTCCAGGTCCTGGACTTTTTAATTGGGAGGTTTCCGCTAATCGCACCGCCGAATATCCGTGCCCCGCACGTCCATACAATAGTACCTGATCAAGACCAGATGTCTTTATAAAATGTATAATTTCATTTTGCTGCGTTGTGTTGACAACCGAAGACTACATCGACTTTCTCCATTTGGGGGCTGCCATTGCCATTCGTCACGGTTTTTGCGCTGGCGTGTACGATCTATAAGAGATCCGGGAAAGCCTCATTTAAGCAGTGTAGTGCAACGTCAGCTATTTCTCAATACGTCCAGATCCATCTAGGTCCCGTAACTAAGTAAAAACGTTAATTCTTTTTGCCTAAACTTGGCACTATTTGTCTGTTCGCGTCCATAAATGCTTTGACTTCGTCATCAGTGACCTTCTTCCTACGCTGCATTGCAAAGGTAGGTTCGTCAGAGCGTGCAACCATGTAGAAAAATCCATTCCTATACCTCCTGGAATGTGCCTACAAATTCTTGCAACATCTTGATGCACCGCGCCTTGAGCTGTCCCGTAAGAAGGCGCCCCGCACGGTAATCCTGACACACCATGAACCCGTCATACCAACCCATGAGAGACAAACTCACCTCCCCAATCGTTGCCAACTCTTCATCGTCCTCGAGGAAGAAACTCAAGTACTGATAGCTAACGTCGACGTTCGTATTACCCCCAAGTCGTCGGTGTTCCTCCTCAGTTTCGCGACCACCGCTGAACCCATGCCGATTGATCTTATTCTTAATCTGATTTGGCGTGTCACTCATAAATATGCTCGAGTTGACGTCCGACGCGCTCATCTTTGTCTGTGGGCCCTGCAAAGCGGGGAAGAATTTTGCGTGCAGCAATGAGGGTTTAGGGTATTTCAACTTGTGGGCAACGTCGCGCGTCAGGCGGAAATACGGGTCTTGGTCGATTGCACACGGGATAAGGCAAGGAATGTCGGACTTGATTCCAAAAATGTGTGGGAAGGAGTTGGAAAACGATGGAGCGGCCTGAATGGCGCCAAAGTGTATCTTTCCAATGTTATCTCTGCACAAATAAAACATCGCAAAAAGATGGAGAAAGAGAGAGGGAAGAAGACGAACGAGTCGTTGAAACCGAATGTCGCCCTTGCTTGGTTCAGAGTGATCTGACGCGAAATTTTTGACACGTTCCTGTAAAACGCGCCGCCGACATAGTCGTAGTCACTGAAGATGAACGTTTTTTCGAGCTTGAAACCAACGGCGATGATATCTTTTGCATTTGCTAATGCAAAGTCATGGGTCTGCTCCGGTTTGAGCTCATGCTTGAATAAGAACTTTTCGTCATCTAAACGTTTTTGTGTGAGACGAAATGAAAGAAAGAGTATCATCACTACCTGTCAGCTGGACTACCAGTGGAACATCAAAGACATCCTGCAACCACCTTTTTCAAACATTCGCAAAGGATTCTAAAGTCTGGAAAATGGATAACTCACTTTGTGAACACAAAAGGAATCATGTGTCCCAGATGCATGCTATCACTGCTAGGCCCTCTACCCGTATACAGGAAGAACGGCTTTCCCTGCTCATAGCGGTCCAATATGGCATTAAAGTCTCTGTGTACCCAACTCAATATCAGCGTGTTGTTTAGGGTGGTGAGGCGCACCTATGGGAGAAAAACGTGCCACGACGCAAGAGAATGTGTGGTCTATGTCCCGTGAGACGTTCAAAGCGCTCCAATAACGCAGCGTCAACGCGCCGCGTGCCGAATTGGTCGATGAGCTTATCATAATCGATAGCGAGCTGTTGTCCGTCGCTCGAGACGGACCCTTGGACGTCCCAGGGTGTCACGATCTGTTCGTGAGCGGCAGATGGATCTGCAGGTTTGATTGCAGGGGGTTGTGTGACATCCCTAGTACGGACGCCGATGAGCCCCCAAAAAAGGATAACTGTAGGGGAAGATTGACTTACCCAACTGTAACCGCCGCTGTTAGTTCCTCCGCAAGTTGATCAGGTAAAGTCGTTGCTTCTGATTCCATTTATATCAAGCTTCAGAAATGAAATGACGCAGAGATGTTGCAAAAGGCCGGTTTCGTTGATAGTTAAGTTGGAACTGACTCGGTCGCAAGGCGAGTTTTGGCGCCTTTATCTTATCATATCAATAATCAAGAATTACATAACGTACTCACGCAGTAAAAGGCCGGCCGCGTAAGCTCGTTGAGGTCCGGGCACGATCTCATATCTGCCAGGATGCGGGTGCAAGGCTCTCGTCTAGAAACTTCGCATCCAAACGTCATTTAAAGCGCCGTATCTGCGGTGCCCGCGCCTTGACTTATTCCACTAACTCGGTAAAGGGTACGATTGCTTACAGTATCTTCCCTTGACGGGGGCTATTCGGACTCGAGCAACGAAAAGCCGTCATTATCTCCCCCCCCATCGATTTCACTGATGTCGTTCTAGTGCGGTTTGAATATCATATCATGTAGTGGGTCCAGTCAAGAGACAAACTCGCACTCGGAGTGCAAGTCGCGACAGGACCACCGTGACCGCGAGCCACCCGCCCTTCAAGTTGTTTCTCCGTGGTATCCTTCTCAGCAGGACGCTAGCACCAACGCCTCAGTCATCACCTACTAGTCAGTGAAGAGATGGACTAACTGTGGGATCTGTTGCTCCCGAGCCCGAGCATTATAGAAAAAAGGACAAGTCTCATAAAAGACCTTTCCTACTTCATTTTACATGTGCTTGACTTTTAGTAAATGTCATCAAGGGACGTCCGTTTGTCAATGTGTTTTACGGCTACAGTGGCTACGACGACATGTCATTACGGGAGGGTACACTCAGAGGGTATGGTGGTGTATCCAACATAAAGTACAAATAACAGAAACAATATTCACAAAAGGAGATTCGACTATCTATGTGCATTCATAGCGCGTCAAAATTGATATGGTGTGATGCGCGACGGCGCTCCAGCTCGTCCTCTCGCTAAAACCAAAAAAAAAAAGAGATTGAACAAGACCCGACGTCATTCACACAAAAATCAATACGCACCTTCTCATTCAGATGCAAGACCAGCACGACACCCGCTAGCGCGACCATCGTGCCAAGGACGGTCGCTCCAACCCAAGGTATCCACTGTCCGGGCCGCAAATACAGTTCTTTGTGCCAGTCGTCGGGCGTGTCGCCGGGATTGATCACGAGTTTTGAGTTTGGGATGACCATCTCAAGCGCGGCGATGCGCTTGTGCCCTGCTCCCGCGAACAGGTTTTCGATGTAGTTATTCGTTCTTCCGAGCCCAAAGAAGGCGTATGGTGTGTTCAACGCCTGGTACGATGTCTGCGGTAGTTGTGGGACTTGTGCGGCCGAGCGTCTCCCCGACGTGTCCAGGATGGTGTATTTGTAGCTTGCGCCGGAGGTGCTGGCGCCAGAAGGCTAGAGACAAGACAGATGCACACTTGAGCTAAGTGTACTAAAGAAGATGGTACAAGGAGCACTGACGGGGTAACGCGCAAGGGTGTCGTTCTCAGGTGTGCACCAACCCGAGCCACAGGCACCGTTTAGCACTACGAACAGAAATTTGTCAGAATACAGGACCGAGAATGAGGGAGAGATCACCGCACATATGGCTTTCATGAAAAAGGCATCATAATAAAAGTTATTCTGCACGAACAAAACTCGGCCCGCCCCCTGCTCGCCCGTGCGCTGCACCATCACGTCGAGTGTCCCGTCTTCGTCGACGTCAACGAAAACAGCGCCCCGTGCATCTGCGATGTCCGCAAGTGGTTCTATCCCTTTACGCATCTCGTGCCATCCACGGCGGGCGCCAGGCGCGGTGCATCCCGCCACGCCACGAGCGCAAGGAACGGAGAGCAACAGGCGCACGTGACCCTGTGTGATTAGAAGCAAGTCGGGAAAGCCGTCAAGATTTGCATCACCCGTGCGCGGTAGTATGGGCTGTGCAGGTGAGAAGGACGTATCGAGGACATGAAGCTTTGCATCACCCTGCAATAGATCGGTGATCGGGACGCTGACATAGTTCTGCATACCGTTCAGACTTTTGCGCATGACTACTTTTGGAGTGCAACATACCGGACCGGCAAAAGTAAACGAGAACTTAGGGTCTGCGACGCACAATGCGGCGGGGCTGCGGCATTGTGTTACAGCGGCAAGGTCACTTGCTGAAAGGAATGAGGGGGATGAAGAAGAGCATAGAGGGAGCTGAGTATTGTAAGCGATGTTCAGGGCACAATTACTCCCAAGTCCTGTAGACCGGGAAACAGAGCTGCAGGTGGTGATAAGAAGGTCAATGGTTCCGTCCCGATCTGCACATAGAGGAAGGGTAATCAACGTCACGACGGGAGTTCACGGCAGAGGATAATACCCATATCAGCAAAAGCGACAGATTGTGTGCCCAAGGGAAGCTGGCCACTTTGAGCCAGGGTGAAACCCTTATCTGGGTCACTAACCCAAACCTGGAAAGACTTTTGCCCATGACTGTCATCGCAGACAAGAAATATATCTGCAGCCGTATGGTCATCGCAAAAGTCACAAATCCAAAGACTAGGACTCGAACCTGCAATGCAGTCACCATTCAGGTCCACAGCTGCGTTGCTATGCGGATTTGCGATGCGGCACTGAGGCTCTGAAAAGGGGGCGTCGGTGCTATCAAAGGTGTGAGTGAGGATCCAGGAGCATGTAGGCATCTCTCACATCTCGTAGAACGGACTGGAGGGGTCCGAAGCGTTCCAAACATTTTTCCACATCTTGAGCTGGGAGCTTCCTGGTTGAAGGCCCAGCAGGTCGATTCGCATCTGACCATCGCCGTCAAAGGGGATAGGCTGAGATAGCGTAGAAGCAGGGAGTTCGATTGGGTTCACGTCTATGCGAAACTCTTGATCAAAGGAGCAGGGCGAATTGGGAACAACTTACGAAACCCACCACCTGGAGCGGCAGTGTATATAGAAAGAGATAATTGAGTGGATGAGGTACTTTGGGCCATGACAAGGACATCAAGTTTGCCGTTATGAGTATAATCGCCGGGGATGACATTATAAACCCGTTTGGAATGACGGAAAGATGCAGAGCGGCGGAAAGAAAAGCGATCTGAACATAGTCAATGACATGCCAGTTTGAATACATAGACCACTTACCATGATCCCAGAGGTAGACACAGATGGTTTGTTGGTCAGAAGCTAGCGTCATAACATCCATGCTGAGTGACAAATATATTAGCGTGCTATTCCAAGTGTATCAAGGTTTGGAACAACGCACAAGTGGTCACCGTTGAAATCGCCAAATGCGATAACTCTACTGTCATTATCATCGAGACCAAGAGAGCCTGCGGAGAGAAGAGCATTGCCGGAGAAGCGTTTAGGAGGAAATGGCCAGAGAGCGGTTGTTGGCGGAGCAAAAAGAGCAAGGGAAGTGAGAAAGAGGAGACAGGAAAGCCGTCGGTGCAGTCGCCTTGTACGAAATGGTATCCGCATGACTTGGCTGCGAGAGGGCTACAAAAATAATTAATTATATTTTGCCACTTGTTGAATCTCCGACCGGAGAAATCCTCGGTGAGAGAGACCATACTTATTGTCTCATACAACCATGGCAGAAGGAAGCAGCAGCAATTTCGACTATCTTTTCAAAGTATGTGCTTATTCTTATTCTCGTGCGTTGTACCGACTATCACAAGGTCGTCCTTATTGGCGACTCGGGCGTCGGAAAGTCGTCAGTATCATCCCATCTTTTCGTCTTTCCTTGACCTGACCCTATAGATCCTAGGAACCGTATGTTGAGATGCCTTTGTTCAAACCCTCCATTCATGTTCTAATTTCAGTGCTCTCACGATTCACTCGAAATGAATTCAATCTCGAGACAAAGTCTACGATCGGTGTTGAATTCGCCACCCGCTCAATAACTGTCGACGGAAAGACGCTCAAAGCACAAATTTGGGATACCGGTGAGTCCCATTCGTACATCCTTTTCTGCGCCATCTTCCGTATTCACACCTATCACCGACTAGCTGGCCAAGAACGATATCGCGCTATCACGGCTGCGTGAGTCCATATCTCCCCTGTGCAAGAGGTGACTAATCCCTATATAGTTATTACCGCGGTGCTGTTGGGGCATTACTCGTTTACGATATTGCAAAGCACGCCACGTACGTCAACGTCACGCGCTGGCTTAAGGAGCTCCGCGATCACGCAGATTCGAACATTGTCATCATGCTCGTCGGGAACAAGAGCGATTTAAAGCACCTTCGTGCCGTACCGACTGAGGAAGCGAAGAGCTTCTCTGGTGCGTTTTTTGGAGGCTTCTCTGTACTGCAACCTGACCACGTGGCTAGCGGACAATGGACTGTCGTTTATTGAGACGTCTGCGCTGGACGCGTCAAACGTCGAAACGGCATTCCAGACGATCCTGACCGATATTTACCGCATCGTGTCAAGCAAGCAGCTTGAGCAGAGTTCGGACCCGATTAAACCCTCCTCGGGTGATACTCTTACCGTCTCACCAAGCGTTGATGCAAGTGCCAAGTCGGGCGGTGGTTGCTGTTAGATGGCAAAACTCGGCTTTGCAGACGCTCTTATACGTACATACCACCACTATGTAATCGCACCCTGTTTGGCTGTTGTTCTTTCTCTCTTGGCATTCTTATTTTATGCTAGGCGTGCCTGCAGAGCATCGTGTGAGAGATTGGATCAAGATGCCGTTGAATCACTTTAATTTTCGCTCATCGATCTAACGCGATTAGACGACAAGCGACGTGCTACACAGGTATACTTCTCACGGTTGCCGCAAAACAAGCAATTAACGCCCAGTAGTACATATCTACATTCGACACATAATAATCAGGCGCCATAATTGAGACGGAACATGTCGTTCAATCTATCAAGCCAAGGTCACCTAGTTCAGTTTCAAAGAGTAGTAAAAGATGGATATATACGTACATGTAGTAACTCCCACCCTCTGGGATCAGCTGGAACACCTGTGAGAACTGCAGTGCGTTCGGGCTGTCGTCGACCTAGACGACGGGGATTATAATTCATGATAACTAACAGCTTCGAGGGGAGGTAGAGTGCTCACAACGAGAAGGCCTGTAACGCTCACGATAAGCGATGCTATTGTAGGATTTGATGGCTGCGCATCTAGCGTCGTCACTTTGTGCTGTACCTTTGAGAACGGGAGCGACTGTAGAGTAAGTTAGTGCCGTTTTGTACTTTCAAGTCTGAGAAGACTTCACCGATAACTTCTCAATAATATTATTTACGCCTTGGGACGGCTTCCCCTCAAAGGTAAGCATCGATGTGTCGCGCTAGGAGACAGGCAATGAGTATTAAAGATCGCCAGCCCTGGTGTGAAGGGCTCCGCACATAGAGAGGGGCCAATTGAGCACGGTTATTGTCAAACATTTGATAGTAGAAATCAGTGAATTGCTGTGCGACAGCGTTGATATCTGCCATTGTTGTGATGGGTTCAAGACAAGGAGAACGAGCGTCTGATTAGATATCATTTATCTGATCTCTCTTTCTCTTTCCTCACTCGTCAACTTCCTTGTTCAAATGCGCCGTAAATCTTCTGCCCAAAACCTCCTTTCTTCTTTCAAATCTTCTTCGACTTCCAGTAGCAACGCTACAAACCATGGCGGCAACAACCATTCTAGCATCAGCTCCAACAACAGCCATGGCGCCGGTGCAGGCAGTAATGGCAGTGGCAACAGCAACGGCAGCAACCACAATAATGCAGTCTCTGGTTCCGCAGTCGCCGTCAATGGCATACACACCCATGCGTCACACCCGTCCGCAGGAACTGTAGCATCGACGACTTCACCGCCTCCACTACCCCCCTCTTCGACCTCTTCCAGTGGACTCCCAACACCGAGCACGTCCGGAACGTCCACTCCCGCCCATCCACCTTTTTCCCTGCTTCCCTCCCAATCCCAACAACAGCCAGGCGCAGCCGCTACAGCTACAGCGCTCACCGCTCCCGTACCCGTGCCCGTTCCCGTGCCCACAACTGCTGCGTCATCCGCAGCCGCCGTCGCTACACCCACTTTACGCGAGTGGGACACGCAGAGCATGCATGCAGAAGCAATGGGCCCGTTCTTGCCTCCTTTCGGAACTACCCCCAGTCTTGGAAGCACTCCTGGCGCGACGGTCGAGTATTTGAGGGATTTGGTACAGAAGCGCATCATCACGCTGACTTATATGCGGAACGTACATGATGGGTGCGTATCCGCTCCTCCTCCTTTCTTTTATTTTTATTTTTGTACTGAATTCTATTACCCCACATGGTGCGCTGCGGCAGGCGAAGTCATTGGTTTCATACGATCATAGTGTCGCGTGTGGAACTCGATCGCGTGTTCAATAATACAGCGATGAAGAAGAGGTGCGTCTGTCCCCAGCTCGATATGAAGGGTTGTATGTGAGCTGATGGCTGGCCCTGCATGCCCTCCGCATAGAACGCATCGTTTCGCTGTCCTCGCCATGTCACTATCATCGCTCTTTGATATCTCACAACCAACAGACTTTTTACGCGCGGCGCTTAACATGCTCACAGAGTACGAGCAGGCCAAGGAAGAGAACGACCGGCCAAAGATGGTATCCCCGTCTTTTCTCTTCGCCATCTGACACATCGTTTAATCACCGCTTGTGCATTGTGCATCGTCAGCGCCTCTGGAAACGTCAACAAAAGCGGCATACAGGCGTAGGAGATTATACCCTGGGTATGTCTGACACCTCGGATACCTATCTCACCATTCAACACATGGTACGTACCTGTCCGCTCCTCTGCCGAGCTACCACGGGGCTGATTGAACCACAAAAACCAACTTGTAGCCCTTCCCGCTAGACTATAGCCAGACTCTGCTCTCGCTTCTCGACATCCTTTCCGCATTCTACGCCAAGCTTGCCAAGCTCCTCGGGCCCTCGCCCTTCCCGCACGCGTCGCAACACATGCTCGGCCTCTCGCATCCCCACCCAGGCGTTTCTTACCTCTTCCACAATCAGACGTCGGCAGACGAGTCGCTCTGGAGCGTCGCCCTCGGTTCGACACCACTCGGCGGCACCGCGGGCCCAGGTGGTCACCCAGGTCCGTTGAACAGTCCCCCGCCGAGCTGGACGCCGGCGCTCGGCGAGCATGTGCTCAAAGTGGATGGAAAGTTCAAGGTGCGTTCCCCCCCTTTCCTTTTACGCGCGGAGCTGAACTTTGGAACCTACTCTTGCGCACGCAGAAAATAATTTCTGTGCTCCTCAAGGATCTTGACGTGTTTGCACGTAACAGCATCAAAGACGAGCTCGCGTCGCTCGACCCACTCTTGCGTAACGTCGGTGGGTGGAGCATCCCTGTGGGCAATGGCGAGGAAGGACGAGCGACGTATGAATTTGATCCGGAGCACTAGTAATGACCTGTCCTTTTTGGTGCGTAGTATTGGTTTTGTTTATTTTATTCCCTTTTTTTTTTTTTGTTCGTACCTTCAAATATAGAGTTTACTGTGATGGAGAGTGTATGCTTGAGCGTTCGTTGACTCTTCCGGTTCATTGTCCTGTACTATACTAAAAGTCACATATACCTCGACTTCATGCAATCAACTTACTCGGCGCTCAAACTTTCGTCACAGCGTACCTTCAATTGAGTGAGCGCATGGGGTGATTGCCATTGAGCAGAGTAGTAACAAATTATAAAACAGAAAGGAGAGTGATTTGAATGTGTTGAAATTATCTATGGATGTTATAATACTGTACATGTGATGTTCAAAGGTGAAAGAATCTGGTTTTGTTAATTGAGGAGGGAATTGACATTGAGTTCTGGGAGATGTATCAGCTTCATAAGAGGGAGGCATGGCTATCGCATGCCTAGCCCGGATATGTTTCGAGGGTTCACAAAATAAAAGAAGTAAAGCGTGGGGGTGCGAGAGAACTTCTTATCTCACCTAGATTCGCCCTCGGAGGGAAGCAATGGAACCCTGTTCCAACCCAAGGACCAATTCAACTTTCACCTTGGCTTTGCATCATGATCTATTATTGGAGGGCCATCGCTGTTCAATTTCATAACTGTCTTGTATATTCAATGTCCGACCCGGCATTGAAACGGCAGATGACAGGGAATCGGAGACAACCTGAACAACCTGAACGTTGGGATGCTGGCATTCTACCACCACTGTCATTTCATGTCTTGCTAGCTGTGGTTTGAGCAGGTTCTTATCAGATTTTTTATCACCAAGTGTACATATTTTTTTGGAAAGAGAAGGTCGTTTTTATCCCTACTAACCTCCATCCTGCCAACCCGGGTAGAGGGTGTAACAAGGTGAACGTCACAATTTTGAATTTCGATCCCATCCCGCTTCGGGAAAGGGGGTCTACGAAAGTAGTGAAGCGATGGTGGAAGGCTTCGGTGGCCACCTCAAGTTTATGTCGCTTCCTGTCCATGCAAGTTGATGCAGTATCGCGGGAGGGGGACAAACTGAGTGGAAAGGGCCGGATTGTTCCGTAACACGGCGCCCACTGGAACGAGGATAACCCATTTCCAACACGCACTCTACACGCCTCACGCCTCACTTCTTAATGGCTATTGTCGTACATGTGTTCCTTGAGGCTGTAGACGCCTTTGCAATACCTCCGTACGTCAATACTCGAATCATTTTCGCTTGCCGTGTCCGGCGAACCTGACTCCGAGTCGGAGTCCTCATGCTAGTGTTCTCAATTGCTTTCAGTTGACTTGCGCACACCCAGCACAGGGCGACTGCACAATCCGGAACTTTCATCATCAGCAAGGTTTAATTAATTTTACGCTGGCTAGGCCTATCAGCTTCTATGCGCGACATGTGGTATCCTGCATGACGCTACCCCTGGGCACTCATTTCATGGCCACGTGAATTGCATGTGTGACGGCGGCCGGCCTGTCCAGCACGTTAAATATAGCCCCTACCGTGCACACATCTCCCCTCTCCGACTCAAGCTTGAATCTCATTCCCTTTCTATCCCAAACTCGTCCTCTGGCTGTTTGTGGTTTACCTTTTCGGAATTGAGATATGGACACCGAGGAATGTGAGTCAAACATTCGATTGATTCTGTGTGACCTATAAACGTATCTTATTTTGCAGACACTCCACCTGATATTGAGGGCTCAATTCTTGGTCTTGAAAGTTTCATTTCGTCACTATCTCGATTTGATCTTCGGCGCGCCTGTTTTCTTGTCCAACTTGGATGTTGGAGATTCTATCAATACCACCTGTCTGGTTCGAAGGAGCAGCTGGATAAATCAATTCTCCACTTTGTAGAAGCACAACTCCTGGAATTGGCCAGACCTACGGCATTTTCCATTCATATATTTCCCTTGATCGTGCAGATCCTTTTTCGTCGATTAGTCAAATTCATGCAGCCAGACGACGTCGAGTCTTGCGTCAAGTACCTTCGTTATTGGCGAAACCAACTTGAAGTCGGCCTCGTTTCACACGAAGACGTCACATCAGATCTGGTGAAGGCATTGGCAATTCGGGTGGAGTTGAATGCAGGCGACATCAAGGAGGATATCAAGGAGATGACGATTCTCTGTCGTGAATTGCTCAACTCGGGGAGCCTTCTTACCATTCTCCTTGAATACTTGGGCGATGCCGTTTTGAAGAGACTCGATATATTGGCAGTGGAAGAAGTTCTAGATCCACTGATCGAATGCTTCAGGGAAGCGAACGTTCGCTTGCCATATTCCTACGACCTTTCCTTTGCACTTGCACATTTTCTCGCCCAGCGCTTCCGCTTAATCCCTTCGATTATTGATTCCGAGGAGGCAATGATCATCCTGAAGAAAATCCTAACCTTCCCTTCCGACCTCCCTCAACACCTTCGAAGCCAATTCCAGCACGACGCTTTGAAGGATATCGCAGACCTCTCCTATACCCGCTTTCACTCCTTTAACATGCCAGAGTATTTGGAGGAGGCGACTCTCCATTTGAAGGCTTATCTTAGCTCGGTTTCTCGTGATCACCCGCATCGCCCCAAGGTATCCCAACTTCTCGCTCGACTCACGGAGCAGCGGAAGATTGAATTCGGTGTCGAAGAAGGCCGTTACAGGGATCCAGACATTTACAAACTTCCGTCCTTGTCATCCCTCGCAGCCTCTATTACCGACCCAAATTCTTCGATATCCAACGAGCAATGGAATCAACTCCTTCAAAGACTTGAATTCATGAGAGACACTGAAGACACAGCGGAGATTGAAGAGGGGATCAAGTACTGTCGCCTGGTGCTCGCTTCAGTTCCAAATCTTAAACACCGGACCCGCTTCAGATTGTGTTTGGTGTTCATATGCTTTCTCTTGAAGGCATTTTGTCTCACCGGAAAACCCGAATTCATCGATGAGTCAATTGCAATTCATGATAGTTTGAAGACGTATGACATAGTAGGGCAGAATCATGTTACACTGGCTCTTAATGATGCGCTGAAAATAGTGGCCCGCACCCTTCGGTGTCCACAACAAGAAGACATGGTTAAGTTCTGCCAAATACTCGCCAGCCTTGCAAGCGGGGGTCCTCGCTGGGGGCCATCCATCCGATTCCGGGTTTCATACTGGTGGGCGATTCTGGCGCATCAATTTGGTCACCCTTCCGTGACGGATGCCTATGACAATGCCTTCAAGGCCATGCAAGACTCTCTCTCCTATGCCCCTACACTCGAAAGTCAACATCACCGTCTCGTTTTTATGCGCGAGGGCTTCGAGATGTTGCCGTCGTGGTATGCTTCGTACCAGATCGACAAAGGCCAACCCATAAACGCAATCGAGATTCTCGAGAGAGGAAGAGCCTTACTCTGGTCCGAGATGCGTGGCTTCCGTACCTCCACTGACCAACTGCGTGCTATCGATCCTACTTTGGCAGCGGAATTCGAGGCGATCAACAGGGACCTCGAACAAGTTACCATGTCCATGGTGCCTTGCGGAGACATGGAAACAGAGAGTATCAAAGTGGAAGACTCCTGGACAACGGATCCATTCAGTCATCTAGTGGCAAAGCAACGACAGTTGTTGGGTGATCGCAACAAACTCATTTCACGGATTCGAGCCCTGCCAAATTTTGGCAACTTCTTGGAGCCCCCGTCGTTTGACGTTCTTCGCTCCGCTGCGTTATGTGGACCAGTCATCATCATCAACCATTGCAAGTGGCGTTGCGACCTCCTGGTACTTTTCCGCAACTCTCTTTCTCTTATCCCAACGACCCCTGACTTTTACCGCCGTGCAATCGAGTTGCGCGATCGGCTGGTGAAAGCCAGAAAGGATTATCGTCTCGAATCAAAGAAGTATGAGCGTGCTCTCCGTTCCGTACTCCAGAGTCTCTACGAACTTGTAGGGAAGCCAGTCATCGAGGAGCTTCACAAGATGAAGATACCGGAACAGTCCAGAGTCTGGTGGTGTCCCACATCTGTATTTTGTCATCTTCCTCTCCACGCGATGGGGCCAATCCTTTTGGACGATGGAATTACGCGCTATTTCTCGGACATCTACATTCCCTCATACACTTCATCACTATCTGCGCTCATCGCATCGCGCAGACCTCAAGTTGGAGGGCAAACGTTCCAAAAGCCTTCAATACTTCTGGTCGCACAACCAGAAACCCTGAAACACGCGATCCCCGAGATCTGGACCATACAACGTCTCACTACGACAGTCACCTCCCTTATCTCAACGAAAGCGACGCCTTCTAATGTAGTGGAGGGCCTCAGACATCACCAGTTCTCTCATTTTTTATGTCATGGAAACTTGGAACAAGGAAAACCATTCAACGCGTCATTCAAGCTTTCTGGGGGAAAGCAGCTAACGCTACTCGAGATTGTACGCTCTCAACTGCCGACAGCTGAATTTGCGTTTCTTTCGGCCTGTCACACAGCGGAGCTTACAGAAGAAAGCATCGCTGACGAGGCACTGCACCTTACAGCGGCGATGCAATATTGCGGGTTCCGAAGTGTCGTCGGAACGATGTGGGCGATGGCAGATGAAGATGGACAATATCTAGCTGAAGATTTCTACAAGTCAATACTGTCGAGCGATGAACCGGGTGTACCTTATTACGAGAGATCGGCTCGGGCGCTTCGGGACGCTGTGAAGAAGCTACGGTCGAAAAAGGTGCCTTTGGAGCGATGGGTGAATTATGTGCACTATGGGGCATGATTAGTGGTATTGCTACAAGGTCTGTGAGTCATTGGGTTTTGTCTGACATATGAATATTGAACTAAGTAATTGGGGTTAGTGTAACCACTGCCCTCAGGCTTGGTTCCGACTCTCTTCATTTGCCCTGTTTTTAATGTTGCAGTTTCCTCATCCGCTCTCTCCACCATCCTCCGGATTCTAATAATGATCGTGACATCAAGCCATACCCCTTTTTTGCGATGATACCTCGGCTATGACTTCTGTCTTGACTCTACCACGATACTCGTGTCATTTATGTCGTCGTTCCCGCTGAATCGTTTCGGATTGCGTGCTGTGCCCCACACCTTGCCCCACACTGCACGGAAATCTTATTTTTTTTAGCTTCTTGGTTCTGTGTCTTGGTCTTTATTATTTCTTTCACATTGTACTATTATACCACAACATTCCTGTGTGGACTCCCTTACCTTGCGCGGCTGTTCCCCAATTCAGACAAATACGGAATGATTAAGTAAGCAGCCTGAGTTTTCAAGGTGCCCAACGTTTCTCCCCTTTGCCACTTTGTTCGAAACGCCCATCAAGTCTCGCCGGGAATATTGAACGCTGAAAAGATGCAGAAATATTGTGCACGCATCTGCTGCATTCTATAACTAGATCAGACCTCTGGTCTGGACAATCCTTGGGATTCATCACAGGGCCACAGGCACGTGGGAAGGCCATGAGAACTGGGCACTGAGTCACGGTTAGGCATCTCGTCCCTGGGCAAGTGAGAGGGGAAGAAAGGACAAGTTATCATTACCGTCGCTATCAACGGCACACACACACATGCATCACATTTGTCCGCAACCGCGGTATCGACGACCTCACCGTGTCCACTACCTCCCTCGTCGACCTCTTCCAACGGACTCCCGACACCGAGTACGTCCGGAACGTCCACTCCCTGCTTCCCTCAACAACAGCCAGGAGCAGCCGCTACAGCCACTACTATCACCGCTCCCGTCCCCGGGCCCGCACCTGCTGCGACATCCCCGGCCGCCACCGCTACACCCGCTTTGCGCGGGTGGGACACGCAGAGCATGCATGTCGACGCAATTGGTCCATTCCTGCCTCCTTTTGGAACTAGCCCCGGTCCTGGAAGCAGTCCAGGCGCGACGGTCGAGTATTTGAGGGATTTGGTACAGAAGTGCATCATCACGTTGATTATATGCGGAACGTACATGATGGTGCGTGTCCGCTCCTTTTCCTTTTCTTTCATTTTTTGTGCTGAATCCCACATGGGGCGGTGGTGGGCAGCGGCAAGCGAAGCCATTGGTCATAATGTCGCGCGTGGAACTCGATCGCGTCTTCAATGATACAGCGAAGACGAAGAGGTGCGTTTGTTCCCCTCCTTTTTTTGGTCTGAAGGCTTGCACTGGTGTGAGCTGATGGCTGGTCCTGCGTTCCCCCGCATAGAACCCATCGTTTTTCTTGTCGTCGCCATGTCACTAGCGTCACTTCGATGTCTCACAACCAACGACTGTTTGAGCGCGGCGCTTAACATGCTCACAGAGAACGAGCAGGCCAAGGAAGAAAACGACCGGCCAACGATGGTATCTCCCGTCTTTTCTCCTCGCCATATGACACATAGTTTAATCACCGCTTGTGCTCTGTGCATCGTCAGCGCCTGGTACGTACCTGTCTGCTCATCGTCCGAGCCACCACGGGGCTAACTGAACCACAAAACCAACTTGTAGCCCTTCCCGCTAGACTATACCCAGACTGCTCTCGCTTCTCGACATCCTCTCCGCATTTACGCCAAGCTCCTCGGGCCCTCGCCGTTCCCAACACATGCTCGGCCTCTCGCACCACCCAGCTGTTTCTTACCTCTTCCATAATCAGACGTCGGCAGAAGAGTCACTCTGTTGCGTCGCCCTCGGTTTGACGCCACTGGGCGGCACCGCGGGCCCAGGTGGTCACCCGGGTCTGTTGAACAGTCCCCCGCCGAGCTGGACGCCGGCGCTCTGCGACCTTGTGCTCACAGTGGATGGAAAGTTCAAGGTGCCTTCCTTTTTACGCTGATATGGCAATTGGCTGAATTTGGAACTGCTCTTGCGCACGCAGAAAATCATTTTCTGTGCTCCTCAAGGATCTTGCACGTAACGGCATCAAAGACGAGCTCGCGTCGCTCGACCTCTTCTTACGTAACGTCGGTGGGTGTAGCGTCCCTGCGGGCAATGGCGAGGAAGGACGGGCGACGTATGATTTTGATCCGGAGCACTAGCAATAAAGCAACCTTTAGATTGGCCCGGGACACGCTCATTCTACCACCACTGTCATTTCATATCTTGCTAGCTATGGTTTGAGGTACAGATTCTTATCAGGTGTACGTACACTTTTCTTTGGAAAGAGAAGGTCGTTTCTATCCCTACTAACCTCCATCCTGCCAACCCCCCCTCCCTGGGTAGAGGGTGTAACAAGGTGAACGTCACAATTTTGAATTTCGATCCCATCCCGCCTCGGGCCAGAGGGTCTACGAAAGTAGTGAAGCGAAGGTTGAAGACTTCGGTGGCCACCTCACTCGCTTCCTGTCCATGTAGGCTGGTGCAGGTGGTGATGCAATGTGTTGCGGGAGGGGGACAAACTGAGTGGAAAGAACCAGATCGTTCCGTGACACGCCCAGGGCCAGCGGAAGGAGGATAACGCATTTCCAACACACACTCTACACGCCTCACGCGCCTCACTTCTTAATGGCTATTGTTGTACATGTGTTCCTACTAGAGACTGTAGAGGTCTTCGCAACCTCTGTGCGTCAATACTCGAATCATTTTCGCTAGCCGTACTACCTGACTCGGAGTCCTCATGCCAATGTTCCCAAATAATTTCATTTGGCTTGCGCACACCTAGCACAAGGCAACTGCACAATCTAGAACATTCGTCATGAGCAAGGTTTAATTAATTTGACGCCAGCATCTTCTGGCTAGGCCTGTCAGCTTCCTATGCGCGACATGTGGTATCCTGCATGACGCTACTAATACCCTGGGCACTCTTTTCATGGAAACGTGAATTGTATGTTCACGGCCTGTCCAGCACGTTAAATAGAGCCCCTACCGTGCACACACCTCCCCTCTCCGACTCAAGCTTGGATCTCATTCCCTTTCTATCCCAAACTCGTCCTCTCGCTGTTTGTGGTTTACCTTTTCGGAATTGAGATATGGACACCAAGGAATGTGAGCCAAAATTTCGATTAATTCTGTGTGACCTATAAACGTATCTTATTTTTCAGACTCTCTTCCTGATATTGAGGACTCACTTTTTGGTCTTGAAAGTATCATTTCGATGCTATCTCGATTTGATCCTCGGCGCGCCTATTATCTTCTCTGCCTTGGAACATGGAGACACGATCACTACCACCTGTCTGGTTCGAAGGAGCAGCTGGATAAATCAATTCTTCACATGGTAGAAGCACAACTCCTATTGGTCAAACCTACGGCAGATTCCATTCGGCTTTTTCCCACGCTCGTGAAGATCCTTTCTTGTCGATTAGTCAAATTCAAGCAGCCAAATGATGTTGAGTCTTGTGTCAAGTACCTCCGTTATTTGCGAAACCAAGGCGGCGTTGGCATTTCACACGAAGACGTTACGTCATATCTTGTGATGGCATTGGCAATTCGGGTGGAGTTGAATACAAGCGACATCAAGGAGGATATAAGGGAGATGGCGATTCTCTGTCGTGAATTGCTCAACTCGGGGAGCCTTCTTCACAGCCACATTGAATCCTTGGGCAACGCCGTTTTGAAGACACTCGATATATTGCAAGTAGAAGAAGTTCTAGATCCACTGATCGAATGCTTCCGGGAAGCGAACGTTCGCTTGCCATATTCCTATTACTTTTCCTTTGCACATGCACGTTATCTCGCCGAGCGCTGCTTCAAAAATCATTCGGTTATTGATTGCGAGGAGGCAATAACCATCCTGAAGAAAATCTTAACTTTTCCTTCCGACCTCCCTCAAGACCATCGAATTCGATTCCAGGACTTTGCCTTGATGTGGATCGCGGCGATTTCCTGTCACCGCTTTGACTTATTTCCCACGCCAGAGTATTTGGAGGAGACGATTTTCCATTTGAGGGTTTATCTTAGCTCGGCTTCTCATGATCATCCAGGTCGCCCCGATTTCTCCCGTCATCTCGCTGCTCTCATGGAGGAGCGCGCGATTGAATTCGGGGTCGATGAAGGGCGTTACTGCGATCCAGATGTTTTCAAACTTCCAAGCTTGTCATCCCTCGCTGCCACTATTACCGACCCAAATTCTTCGATATCCGACGAGCAGTGGCACCAACACCTTCGAGCACTTAAGTCCATGGAGGACACTGACGACATAGAAGAGATTGAAGAGGGGATCAAGTACTGTCGCCGGGTGCTCGCTTCAATTCATTGTGCTCCGAGTCTTGAACACCGGGACCACTACAAATTGTATGTGGCGCTCGCATCCCTTCTCTTCAACGCATTTCATCGCACCGGAAAACTCGAGTACATCGACGAGTTAATTGCCGTATTTCATGATACGTATGACACACCGGGGGATGATCGTTTTACACTGGCTTTTCGTGCTTTGCTGCCATTAATCGACCGCATCTCGCGGTGTCGACGAAAAGAAGATGTAGATGAGCTCATCCAATTATTCGCCAGCCTTGTAAGCGATGATACTAGCATAGGGCCATCCTACAGATTCCAGTTTTCATACTGTTGGGCAATTTTGGCGCATCGTCATGGTCACCCTTCCGTGACGGATGCCTATGAGAATCTCTTCAAGACCATGCAAGACACCCTCTCCTATGCCCCTACACTCGAATCACAACATTATCGTCTTGTTTCTATGCGCCTGGGCTTCCAGGATCTGCCGTTATGGTATGCTTCGTACCAGATCGACAAAGGCCAACCCAGAAAAGCAGTCGAGACTCTCGAGAGAGGAAGAGCCTTACTCTGGTCCGAGATGCGTGGCTTCCGTACCTCCACTGACCAACTTCGTGCGGTCGATCCGACTTTTGCAGAGGAGTTCGAGGCGATCAACAGGGACCTCGAACAAGTTACCATGTCCATGGCGCCTTGCAGAAATATGGAAACAGAAAGTATCAAAGTGGAAGACTCCTGGACAACGGATCCATTCAGTCATCTAGTGGCAAAGCAACGACAGTTGTTGGGTGATCGCAACAAACTCATTTCACGGATTCGAGCCTTGCCAAATTTAGGCAACTTCTTGGAGCCTCCGTCGTTTGACGTTCTTCGCTCCGCTGCGTTATGTGGACCAGTCATCATCATCAACCATTGCAAGTGGCGTTCCGACCTCCTGGTCCTTTTCCGTGACTCTCTTTCCCTTATCACCACGGCCCATGACTTTTACAGTCGTGCGATCGAGTTGCGCGATCGGCTGGTGAATGCTAGAAAGGACCATCGTCTAGAATCAAAGAAGTACGAGCGCGCACTCCGTTCCGTACTCCAGAGTCTCTACGAACTTGTAGGGAAGCCAGTCATCGAGGAGCTTCACAAGATGAAGATACCGGAACAGTCCAGAATCTGGTGGTATCCCACATCTGTATTTTGTTTCCTTCCTCTCCACGCGATGGGGCCAATCCCTTCGGACGACGGCGTCACACGCTATTTCTCGGACATATACATTCCCTCATACACCCCAACGCTATCTGCACTCATCGCATCGCGCAGACCTCAAGCTGAAGGGCAGACGTTCCAAAAGCCTTCAATACTTCTGGTCGCACAACCAGAATCCCTGAAACACGCGATCACCGAGATCTGGACCATACAACGTCTCAAGACGACAGTCACCTCCCTCATCTCAAAGAAAGCGACACCTTCTAGTGTAGTGGAGGGTCTCAGACATCACCAGTTCTCCCATTTTGTATGTCATGGAAACTTGGAAAAAGGGAATCCATTCAATGCGTCGTTCAAGCTTTCTGGGGGAAAGCAGCTAACGCTACTCGAAATTGTGCGCTCTCAACTCCCCACAGCTGAATTTGCGTTTCTTTCGGCCTGTCACACAGCTGAGCTGACAGAGAAAAGCATCGCTGACGAGGCTCTCCACCTTACAGCGGCAATGCAATATTGCGGGTTCCGAAGTGTCGTCGGGACGATGTGGGCGATGGCAGATCAAGATGGACAATATCTAGCTGAAGATTTCTACAAGTCAATACTGTTGAGCGATGAACCAGGTAGTGTTGCTGCGGCTCCGAGTCGTGAGCTGTCAGGCCAAAACAAATGGCCAAAATGGGCTCAGCTTGGCCGATTTTGGCCTAGCGGCTCACGAGCCGCGGCAACACCAGAACCACGGGTACCTTATCACGAGAGATCGGCGAGGGCGCTTCGTGACGCTGTAAAGAAGCTACGGTCCAAAGGAGTGCCTTTGGAGCGATGGGTGAATTATGTGCACTATGGGGCATGATTAGTGAAGTTGCTACAATATCTGTGAGTCGTTGGGTTTTGTCTGATATGAATATTGAACCAAGTTATTAGGGGTTAGCGTAACTACTGCCCGTGGGAATTCGCGTTTCCTCATCCAGGTTCTCTTCACCATCCTCCAACATCAAGCCATACCCCATTTCTGCGATGCTACCTCGGCTATGACCACTGGCCTCTGGCTTGACTCTACCATAATGTTTTGCCGTCCCACTGGCATGCCACCTCTATTATCTCCAATTACATCAATCACGCTCTGTGCCTTCTATTTACCTTTTTGATTTAGCTCGCCTTCTGTCTCTAGATTTGGTGATCTCGTGCCATATACTGTCGTCTTTCCCGCTGAATCGTGTCGGATTGCGTGGTGTGCCCCACATTGCACGGAAATCTTATTGTTTTTAGCTTCTTGGTTCTGTGCCCTGGCCTTTATTATTTCTTTCACATCGTACTATTATACCACAACGTTCTTGTGTGAAATTTCCGAGTCCGCACTCTCTTGTAAGTTGTTATCACCTTACAAGTGCTTGAGCGGCTGTGCCGCTAATTCAGACAAATACGGGAAGATTAGTAAGCAGGCTCTGTCAACTTAACGTTTCCCCCCTTTGTTCGAAATGCCCATCAAGTCTGTGATAGATGCAAACGTTGGACGCTGAAAAGATGCAGAAATATTATGCACGCTTCTGCTGCAACCTATAACAGGATCAGATCCCTGGTCTGGACAACCATTGCATCGCGACCTTGTTTGACTTGGTATTCATCACACAGGCACGTGGGATGTCATGAGAATGGGCACTGAGTCATGGTTAAGCATCTCGTCCCATGGGCCAGTGAGAGGGGGAGAAAGGACAAGTTATCGTTACCGTCGCCATCAACGGCATACACACACATGCATCACAGCCGTCCGCAGGAACGGCGGTATCGACGATCTCACCATGTCCACTACCTCCCTCGTCGACCTCTTCCAACGGACTCCCGACACCGAGCACGTCCGGAACGTCTACTCCCTGCTTCCCTCAACAACAGCCAGGAGCAGCCGCTACAGCCACTACGCTCACCGCTCCCGTATCCGGGCCCGCACCTGCTGCATCATCCGCCGCCGCCACACCAGCTTTGCACGGGTGGGACACGCATGCCGACGCAATTGGCGCATTCCTGTCTCCTCCTTTTGGAAGGTCTTGGAAGTAGTCCTAGCGCGACGTTCGAGTATTTGAGGATTTGGTACAGAAGCGCATTATTACGCTGAGTATATGCGGAACGTACATGATGGGTACGTGTCCACTCCTCTTCCTTTTATTTTATTTTTTTGTGCTGAATTCTATTTGTTGAGACGCGACCCGGATCCCGCGGATCTAGCGGACCGGAAACCGCGGATCAGCGCGGACGCGCTAAGTATGTTTTTTTTTTTTTTTTTTTTTTTTTTTGGGAAACCTCGGAGAAGCATAGCCACAAGGACCTAACAGCTGCAAACATCCTCAAGTGGTTGGAGCCCCGGCGTGGAGAGCCGGGGGGCCCGGGTGGGGAAATGCATTTTACGCACACCTCAGTTCTCCTCAGGCTTCGGGATGGAGTGTTATGATCTTGAGCGGATCATACACTTTCTCATCGCGTGGGCCGGACCGTTTCTTCCGTATGTGCTTCTTTCATTTCTTACGTCAATGCCTCGTGTTTGGATGGACATCTGATTGATCTAACAATCGATCTCGCCTCCCTACATACGTCCCTTTGCCTCACCGATCACTGTACGTCACCGCTTCTTTGATCGGACTTATTTAGCACCGTACTGCCGCAAGCAGTCTGATGGACAGCCACGCGATGACTTGCTGATTCGCGTCTGATCCTGCAAGAACAGAAAAGCAGTACGAGGATCGTCCACAGCCCCTATGGCTGCGGAGCTGTGTTAGCTATGTTTCGTGTCGTCTTATTTACTTTCGGCTATGATGTCATTATGTATTTAAGTCGCGTTGAGGCGACTACTGGGACCTTAAGTCTCAGTTTTGTTTCACAATACCAAGTCTGTTTGATACAGTCAGAATTATTGCGTTGAAACTAAGTTTTATCTGAGAGATCCCTCTACATCTAAAGCGAGTTTGACTTTGCCGCTTGCAAAGTCTTTACTATCTTGAACCGTAAGTCGAAAGTTAGTGTTAGGAGCACTTCGCTCAAAGGTCCCACTTGGAACCTTAACATGGAGCATCACCGGCCGAATTCCCGGATTGTAGCCCCAGTGCCCTTGGCCTTCTTTGGATCGCCTCGGTAGTGTGGGACTTGGATCTACCCGGAGGTGACCCTGCTACCCACTAAAACCCCCCCCAAATATCGGCTAATTTTTATCCCAGGTACCTTATTGGATGTCACACAGGGTGACGAGTCCCCCCCTATGTGACGTGATAGACCGGTCCCCAGGGTGATGGGATGTCACATCAATGTATTGCTTAGGATTTTGCTGAGCCAGTAGTTATTCTGTGACTAACATAATTCCAGAAAAGCGCCCCAAGCCTGCCTCGAACCAAGAGCATCTCCGGGACTAGGCCAACTGATGGGCCAGGGGGGGAACCACTACACCATCCCCCCCCCCTGCGCTAAGTATGATTAGGGACAATATATGTACTGGGCGAGCTCCCTGGACACTTAGATACACGATTATGGGTAGAATAAAAATCCTGATTATTCGGGACTATTCTATCTATGTTGGACAGTATAAAAGAACATAGTTTTGGACACGTTCACTTCAGTCTTGTTGCCAACAACCGAAGTGAGTATTGCTTACATCAGGAAAACCCCCTTTTGCTTAATGGTGCTTAGAGGTCTTAATGGCCTTAAATTTACTTTTTTGCTTAATTTTGCTTAATAGAATTTGTGTTTAAGCACCATTAAGCAACTTAAGTACACTTAACATGCTCAGCATAATTAAGAGTATTCAAGACTCGCATTAAGCTCACTCAACATATTTAAGCAACTAACGAAAATTTAAGGGGTTTTTAAGCACACTCAACATATCTAAGCAACTAATGAAATTTTAAGGGGATTTTAATTGTGTTAAGCAAACAAGCATAAGTTACATAAGTAAACTAATCCGAAATTTTTGTAAGTTGTGAAATTTTTGCTAAGTCGTTTGTTTATTCATGTTGGCACAAATTTCGTGCCTCATTGTTTTCAACCACCTGTCGCGTCGCCTCTTGGTCTGTCCCTCCCTCCGTCTCCGTTTTGCTGTCTCCATGTCATGGCTTCCTCTATTGCCACGCCGTCCGGCGTCGTTATGCCCCCCCACCTGGTCCTCCTTCACCTCCCCGTCGTCATCGCGCTGTTTCTACATCTAGCGGTGCCGGATCTACGGCACCCCCCACGAGCGACGTACGTCCGATGACCACGCCTACTCCGTGCCATCCCTTGCTACGCAGGGACAGACGCTCGTCTACTCCAAAGGATACCTTGGCCCAAAATGTGTGTCACCTGTCCTATCTCGCTCTGCTCACCCGCTCATCTGCCCGCTTGCCGCCCATGTCCTACTCGCACGTGTCCGACATATTTTCCTCGCGTCCACCTACTGGCACTGAGGGGCAGACCATGGCATCACATGTCTCTCGTTGTCTGCCCCCTATCGCCGTCTCCGTGTCGTGGCCTTTGTCGCCACCACCGCTCGCCATCTTGCGCCGCCACGCGTCTCAGTGTCCGCCTTCTCGTTGCCACAACTAAGTGTGGCCTTTTTTTTTTCTTCTTTTGACTTCCCCCCGCTCCAACGCGTCACTCCTAATGCTGTCGAGTCCTAATTTCTACGTTTGTCAACAGATTAGGGATACTGCGCCTCCGCCTTTGCCATGCCTCGTCGCGCCTCCTGCATCGTGCGCCTGGCCTCCACCACCGCTTTCGCCTCGCATCGGCGTTTCCTCCTGGACCCACGACACTGCATGGCAGTCCACGGCGTCATGCTGCCAGCGCCGACGCCTTCTGCACATCCTCCCCGGTACGCTGTCACGCCCCTGCCCTGCCCCACACATCCTGACCTTTTTTCACCTCCACCTCCACCCAAACGTGTTCCACTGCCGCTTCCTCCGCTTCCTCCCTCCTCTGCCTCTGCCTCTGCCTCTGCCTCTGCCCCCACCGTGTCCTCTGCATCCTGCGTCTGCGCCGCCTCAACGTTTTCGCCTCCTCCACATCACACCCTTCTAGAACCAGTGAGCTGCGGGACTGGCGGGCAGTCCTACGGTGTCACGCTGCCTGCGCCGACGCCTTCTGCGCCTCTCCCCGGTACGTTGTCACGCTGCCTACCCCGCCCCAACACGTCCTAACTTTTTTTTTGCCCCCTCCTCCTCCTCCGCCGCTGCCTGGACCACCTCCTCCTGCGCCTCATGCACCACTTCCGCCTCCCGCTTCTCCTGTGCTTCCCGTGCTGCTTGCACCTCCCGCAGCACCTCCTGCGTCCCTCGCCTCCCATGGCATCACGCGGTCTGCCCCATCGCCTCCTGCTCCTCCGTGCGTTGTCATGCCACCACCCCACCTGAAAGTGTGCTGACATTTGTCGGCAAGCCCTTCACGAACCTGCTCGCTTCGAGCCCGTGGGGTAACCAAGGCCATCCCCCCTCCACGTCGAGCCACAGCCACTCGTTCCAGCGTTCGTTGCCTGTATTCGAGCCCCCCAGGACCGCCTCAGATCGCCGCCCATGCCATCGATGCCCGGCTCGTGTCCCCAAACCCCTACGGTGCGCCGCCTCCTCCTGTGTGCGTTGTCTCACTGCCCACCCCACCCAATGCGTCCCGACGCCTCCCTCTACTTTAACCACCCCACCGGTTGCACCCTCCTCCTCGAAACTTTCCTCGCACCCGCATACCTCAACACGATCCAATCTGCAGCACTTGCCGTAGCTGCAGTTCTCTCCTGCAGGGCACAGGCATCTGGTGCCACCACCGCTGCTCCAGTGAGCTTGTGTGTATGGCATGCAATATGGGAAGTTGTCAAGGTTGTGCAGTTGGAGGAGTACCAGTACTTGGAGGTGCTGGTGGATAGAAGAGGCCATATGCATACTCAGATAGAGTATATGATAGAGTACTTATGTTGTAGTGTAGTTGACTGAATATACCAAATTTTTGAAAGCTGCTTAATATTTCTGTGTGCTTGATACTGCTTGATGTTGTGCTTAGATTGCCTACATGTGCTTAGTTTGATGCTTAGTGCCACTTTAAAATGCAATTGAACTTCTTTGGAATTGTGCTTAATTAAGCACAATTAAGCTCCAATTTAAGCAGAATGGTGCTTAATAAGGGCCAGGGTGGTGTTAACCTGCTTAACCATTTCTTGCTTAATTTGTGCTTAACGTGCTTATTAAGCACATTAAGCACCAATTAAGCAACATCACCTTTTCCTGATGGCCTAAGGTCCACCTTACAGAAGCTGTTTACGAATATTTGCTCAAGTCACGTTGTCGAAGTTCGAATTTTCCACCCGCATTTTGTTGACTTGGTACTTTCGCTAGTCAGTCACCTCATTCACCTACCTTCAGTTATTCTGTGAACAGTGCACTTATACTGACACCAGAACCTTGCCCTCATGTGCCTCCTGGACCTCCCTTTATCATGTTCACATTTTCTTCAACCATGCTAACTCATAGGTTTCTCTTTTTCAACTCCATTGTGTTTGAATCTAATGACACTCAGGCTGCCACACTGCTGAGTTCCAGCGACTTGCTCTAGCAAGGGCAAGGTGAGCGTCCCTACTTTTTCCCCCCATTCATCTAACAATTTGTCATTTGCGGCTCTGTCCGACCCAGGACTGGTGCTGGCTGCCGCACCTGTAGACCGCACACACACACTCGTCGATCCCATCCTCGCCGCCATCGTCTACCTCACGATGCCACCATTCGCTGGCAAGTCCTGGCTGCCGCACTCATTGACCACACCCACGCCACCACTGTCTACCTCACGACGGCCACCTCATGCGTTGGCACAGCAGGTGTGTGCATGCGTCTACTCCACCTGCGCACCCACTGTTCTCACCTGTGCCACTGTCTTCCCTACAATGGACACCACGTGCCCTTGTGCAGCAGGTGCTGGCTGCCGTACCCTTCAACCCCACCTGCGTTGCCACCATCTACCGACGTCACCTCATGTGCTGGCACAGCAGGCACCTGACGACCCCATGCTTGACCTGTCTTTCTCACCCACCCTGCTGTCCTCCCCACAGTGGCCACCTCGTGTACTACTGTGACCCTACCTACACCACCATCCACCTCACAGCGGCCATGCCCCATGCGCTGGCACAGAGGTGGGGCCCTGGCTGCCGCACCACGTCTTGCACCACTTGATACCCCACTGGTATCATGCCCAAGTATGGCCACGAAGACAACCACAATGCTGACACTCCAAAGGAACCACCAGGACAATTACTAGCACAACAAGATTGCTGACACCACCGAGCGCGCTTCCGTACATGCTTAGTCACAGCTGCAACGCTGCCCTCAGGTATATCCTATCAT
>QLPA01001027.1:0-19213 GCA_003313945.1 Lactifluus pinguis
AAAATTCAAAAAGGGGAACTATCGAAAAGAAAGATAAATGGGGTGGGGGGATAGGAAGGAGATGGACGCCCAGCGACACACAAGGACAAGGACAGATGCTCTGTGTTATTCGTACGATGAAGAAAGGACAAGTTAGGATCATTTGCGACCCCTGCAAAGGCCATGCGGTGCACGCATGCACGGACAAACATCACACAAATACTACCTCGACAATATCCGTCAGACCAGACACGATGAAAATTGATAGTAAAAACTGACACTGGAACTCGTCGTCAAGATCGGTTCACTCAATATCCAACGCCGGTGTTGCTATGATCGTAAGCGTCATGAGCTCCGTAACCACCTTGATGGTGAGGAGGGAGATTCGAATAGTTGTCGTAACCTCGGTTAACGCTGGGACCACTCTGGAAGGCTTCTTGCATCTGAGGTTGGGGGCTGGGGCCACGAGCAAGGTCAGCATAGCCACCAACGGGCGCAAGTGTGGCAGGCCCAGCGGTGAAGTCGTGATCGGGTATCGGGGTGAGGCTTCGCCGGGTATTGCTTCGACTGAGGCTGCCGCTTTCGTGACCTCCAGAATGGAATGATGACGTTGTGGAGGGCACCTTGCGGTGAGTGGGAAGGCCGCTGTCGTGTTCTGCGGGTTGCCAGTTGATGGGCTCGAGGCGATCCTCAAACTCGGCGGAAGGACGGAATTTCCATTTGCGGATAATGGTCCAGATGATAGCACAGCCTCCAATAGATGCGGCGAGCACGATGAGAATGGTTATGGTCGTACGAGGAAGGCTTGAACCACCGATCTGGGCATTGTCCGCATTTGAAGATGAAGAAGCGGCAGGAACATGGCTCGTCAGTGTGACCGAATCAACCGAGACAGATTGGCCTCTGACGGGCGTTTGTGTGACTTGTGCGCCATTCTGCTGTGACGGGACTAGGGCTTTCGACGTAGAAGAGGGAAGGAGGGAAGAACTGGATGAAGTGGCACTAGAGCCGGTAGTGGTTGAACTACTTGAACTAACCAAGCTAACGCTTGATGTAGCCAAAGCAGATGAAACCTGTTGCTTGGAGCATCAGTATCTTGAAATTCAAATTTTGATAAAAAGCAATTCACCGAGCTAGAAGTCAACAGAGGGGATGATGAACTAGATGTCGCTACCGATGGAGATTGCAGCACGCTATCCGAGAGCGTCGGGGACGAGGAAGAAACGCTCGAAGGGGACGTAGTAGAAGGCTGGTCTGCGGGAGGTGACTTGATAACTTTAACAATTTGACGGGCCGCAGGTCGCATCTTGGCCATGCGATTGAGGTGGGCATGATCACGACGATGTACGGAGCCCGGAGAGACACGATTCGCAGAGGCTGAGGGAGCGAGGGCCAAAAGAATGGCGAAGGAAATAAGGAGCGTGGGAGCGAGGTTGCGAGAGAGTTGAATGAGCATGGCAGAAAACGGGTCTAAAACGAAATTTGGGCCAGCCAGAGAGGGAGGGGAGACGGGAGGGGGTGAGAGGATGCTGGTGGGAGATAAAAGTGGGGGAAAACTCACCGTAACACTGGCGCTCTAGTGAGACAAAAAATGATATGAAAACGAGTGAGCAAAAAAAAAAAAACAAACCGGAAAGAGATCGCCCTTCGCTTATATAATACGTCGTCAAGGTAAACCAACCAACCATCTGTCGTTCGCGTTGTACAAAACTTTAATTTGTAAAAATAATAAATGTACTATAACAGTACTTGGTATGACGTGCGTTGATAATGTAAAATGTCGCGAAAAAAATTAATGTCCCAACTTATTTGTGGCTCGTGAGCGACCAGCTACTCAGAGGAACAGATGAAGGTGTCACATAGTCGCTTGCTTGCAACCCTGGCCATTGAGGGTTGAACAGCACCTGCAAGCTATACTGACCTGCCGGAAGACTAATCGACACCACCGTCACACCCGGATTATCTTGATCTGCCGCTCCCGTTGGCAGAGCAGGATCTCCAGCTAACCGCACTGCTGGCCCCGTCGTGAATCCCGCACCCGTAGGCGCATTCAGGATTTGCATCGTTAAGGTTTGTCCGTCCAGGGTCAATGTCGCCGACGTGCCGCTCGGATCCACATTGACAGTGGCATTTGTATGCATGCGCCACATAACGCTTCCTTGTGCGGTGATATCATCTTGCAATAGCACTTGCCGCCGTCCGTTCAAAAGTCGAATACCACGTGAGAATGATGCCCTGACAAATACACGTCAGTATTCCCAACATTCTGCATCTACGATCGTCACGCTCACACGTTGAAATATGCGCTCGTCAAGTCAAAAATAACATAAGCCGTCGAATCACCGGTTGCCTCGAATACCGTGCTTGATCCTTGTACAGTGCCGGACGAGCCAGAAGTCATTGAAGGCTTTGCCAAGACATTTTGATTATCTCGGTTTACCAAAATGGTGTTTTGCCCTTCAGTTCGCTTTCGGTAGTAGAGCCATCGTGTCGCATTCTGCGATTCACTGTCGAAATAACCCTGGGAAAGGTAATCGCCAGACCCAAGCTCGCCTGCCCATCGTGTACCCAGCGCATCGAGGACAAAGTCACCACAATCAAGGTCGCCGTGCGCTTGATGTCCCTGGAGTGATCCGCCTTTCATTGCCACGTATAACGCATTCATATCCGTCCAAGAACTCCTCATCGAACCCCATTGATCCATACTGGAGTTGAAAAAGTAGTCGAGCGGTGCACCGTCCCAATACGCTCCGGAAATGGTTGCGTCGTACCAGAACATACTCCACGGTTCGGCCGCGTCAGCTTGATCACGCTGGAACAACGCATATGAGGCCGCGTTGTATACTGTCCCGAAAAAGATCATGCTGTTGGCGGTGGTGGAGAATTTATTCGGGCCATGATCGCCATAATTAAATAGTGATGTCGCTCCGAACACATACATATGGTAAAGGCCAGTCAGGTGGAAGTTCGAATTCGCGGTTAGAAGGCCAAAGTCCGACCCGGCAGCTGTGATAAGCGACGAGGCCATCTCGGCAAACCCCGTAGTACCGAAGTACCAATAATTGGCGGTCTCGTTCCACGTGCCGTCGCTGGTGACGGCCGACGCGCAATTTTGCTTCGCGTTATTGATTGTGTAACCTAGCAGGCTCTGAGCATTACCGGTTGTGTCATCGCCGAGAATTGCCAACGACGCAAGGGTGAGACCAGAATTGCAAACGCAGTTCCAATTGCCATAAATGTCGTCGATCCACCAGCCTATGTTTGGGTTTGCGTTCTGGTATATCGAAACTCCGAGGCTAAGAGCATACAGGTTCAAGGTAAAGCGCATCTGGCTCTTCTGGTCCTCAGTCCATGCGTCATACAGCCAGTCATAGGCAATGGCGAAGGCAGCAGAAAATTCCGCTGTGTCGAGGAAATGCGCCGAGTTCCACTTATCAGTGGTTGGGCCGAATGACGTAGTTCCATTTCCAGCGGCATTCTGACATGACCCAACTTTATAAACGATGCCTTCTGGGTTGATGATATATACTCACCTGAATCTCCAACCAAGCTCTGTTGACCCATTTTGAATCATTTGTCATCCGATATACATACGCGAACGCCTTGATGCGCATCTTCACCTCACGGGCAACATCCAGAATGCCACTGGAACCATCCATGCGGTACGCCACAGGAGGGAGTGAATAGTAGGTAGTTGCATTCCCGAAAATGGTATCGTTCCAGGACTTGAGGTAGGGGTCCTGTGCAATGAGGTTCGGGAGGGCATTCCATTTGTACTGAGGAGCAATAAGGCGTGGACGATCCGCGCGAAGGGTAGTGGGACTGGGTTTAGAGGGAAATTGAAAAGAATCTTTCGGCCATGCTACTTGAGAGTCAGCGGACTGAAAGGTGGGGGTTGAGAAGGCGGCAGCATTTGTCTGTCAAGTGGGTGATATGAGAGTTTTGGATGCAAAATTGGATGCTATGAGACGTACAGTAGAAGGGTACAAAGGCCTCATGAACTCGGAATTGGTCGCAGTGGGGAATATGCCCACAGCATTCTTTGCACTCACGGCCGAGCTAGCTGCGGCAGGATTTCCGCCGGAACTGGAGCTACCACTGTGGCTAGAATGTGCGTGGGATTTGCTGGCAACTATAGAGGCAACCACGAGCCCAATGAGGGTGAGGATACCAAGTGGTATCCCATACTTGAGCCACTTGCTTCGAGGGCTCTTCGGATTTGCTGGTGTTATGTAGCCAGTTGAGTGATTGTAGTAAGGGTCGCCCGACCCGTAGGGAGAAGAACGATGTGCGATGGCATCATAACTGGCCATAGTGCACAGCACCGGAATAAAATGAGTGATTCGGACAAAAGGAGGGAGAAAAAGAAAGGAAAGGCAGCTGGAGTAGCTGAGAGGATTTGATCAAGACAATGTGGACAATGTATGCTGTTTCGCTCATTTTTTCACGTCAACCGGCTGCCTCGGCAACTCCGCCACCTGACTTGATATTCTATTCTTAGAAACCATCATTACAACAACGGGGAAATTTATTCCCCGATAAAGGCCGCGGCGGCCCCCATTCCCGTGCCGATACACATGGATGTAACGAGGACCTTGGGGATAATCTCGTATCATATCGGAAATTCGGGTAAAATTTGGTAAATACCTTGCCTCTTCGTCTCTCGAGCTCATTCAATCCTGTCACGATTTGCCTAGCACCTGTCGCTCGTAAAATACTGTCAGTTCGTCAACTTATCGC
Organism: Lactifluus pinguis; assembly: GCA_003313945.1. NCBI lineage: Eukaryota > Fungi > Basidiomycota > Agaricomycetes > Russulales > Russulaceae > Lactifluus > Lactifluus pinguis. The sequence continues at coordinate 4,720 of QLPA01001027.1, forward strand.
GAAGTAGCATAAAGGACTCATCTAACGGATGTCCGAGGGCTATGGCTCCCCCATTTACATTCACCTTGTCCGGATTGAGTTGCAGCCAGCGCACGCAGTAGACGTACATAGAAGCAAACGCCTCGTTTATCTATACCCGATTGTCAACACTCTCCGTCCGTCCGCACCATTTCCATGCCTACCTCGAATAGATCCACATCTTCCTTTGTGAGACCCACTTTGGCCAATAATCTCGGAATGGCGATAGCGGGCCCAGTGCCCATGATGCGAGGTGCCACTCCTGCCCAAGGCGTACGATATAGGCGAATCATCTGACCAGAACCCTAATGTTTCACTTACCTGTCACGACTGCGTTGACATACTTGGCCAGGATGCGAAGGCCTAGTTCCTCCGCTTTCCTCCTCGTCATTAGCAACACAGCCGCAGCACCGTCTGTGACTTGGCTTGCGTTCCCCCCTGTCGTTTGCGCGGGGGGCCATTGAGGAAAGGCAGATTTGATCTTGGACAGAGTATCCTTTGTGGTGCCATAACGGATGCCATCATCCTTAGACACAATCACCTCCTTGCGGGCACCCGTGACGGGATCATTCCGATACGTCGTAAATGGCACGATCTCTTTTCCAAAGTAACCTGCTGTGTCGGCCGCCTCTGCCCGTTGAAACGACTTTGCCGCAAATTCGTCCATGTCCTCCCGTGATACATCGAATTCACGTGCGACATTCTCGCTTGTCCAGCCCATAGGTTGCAATGCGTCGTTCGCAGGTCCACAGCCCCTGATTTCGTCGCTCGCGGCTGCCGGGCCACCATCTGGACTGAGATGCGAACATCAGCACCTCCGCACCCCCGAACCGATGACATGGTCACCAACTTCCATGACATGGATTCTACGCCAACAGCTAGTCCAACGTCGATCTGACCCGCCCGAATCTCGTTCGCGATAGTGGTGACTGCCATAAGACCAGACGAGCAAAAACGGTTCAGCGTTTGAATAGGTACGCTTTCAGGAATCCCCGCAGCTAATGCCGCCGTCCGGGCCTCATACGTTGGCCCTTTCGCCAGGACCGTTCCGACGCATATATCCTCGATCATTTCGGGGTTAACTTTACAATTCTTGATCGTGTGCTGAGAAATAACGTAAAATTTCGGTGATGAGACAGCTACATAATGAACGCACTCGGAACATTTCAGTCAAGAGTTCATCGCTCCTGTGTAAACACGGGCTCGTCAACAGTGGCTCGGCCCAGGAAACGAACGGAGTGACTTGCCGCATGTCCTTGAAGCCTCCCTTTTTCGCTTTACACAGCGGCGAGCGAATAGCCATGGTGATGACGACATCGTCACCACTCTTGTGCAGAAGCGTAGTGAGATTGGATGATGATTCGGTCATTGGTGTAGTGTCGCAACGCTGAGAATACAACTGCGGTGTTTGATCGAGAAGCTCTTTATTATATTATCTCCGAGAGAGATCCGGCCGTGGACATCCGTCCGTCCGACGGCTATCAAGTTACACAGGTCCCAGGGCCCGCAAGTACAAGTGGTGCGGTAGCCAAGTCATGTCCACGTCAGTGACCAGTTCTGTAAGAACAGCAGGTCGTCTGAGGTTTATCGGTTCGTCATTACATTGTCCAATTCCCCGGCATCAATAAGAAAATTTCTGCAGACATTGGAGGTCTGGGCGCTACATTTGCTACCCGTCTTCGGATATATAGTTTTGACCACTCCTCGCTCACAGTCAATCTTACCGATCCAGTATTTCGTGGACAATACCGCGGTCGTCGGAAACATGATAGTCGGTACCCTCGTGTGGCAAAGTTCACAATTTAATTATGGTCTGCAGATGACTTTGCCCAGATGCTGGGGCGGGCCAAACGGGCTGGGGTCATGTCCATGATTATCACTGGCGGGAGCCTAAGCGAATCCAAGGTAGCATTGGATCTCGCAAAGGAGCACGGTACGTGCCAGACGTCCCCCATCCCTTCCCAAGGACAAAAAATTTGGAAGAAATATTATTAGATCTATATGCGACCGTTGGATGTCACCCGACGAGATCAACAGAATTTGAAAAAGATCCCACTCGTTACTTGGCAGCCTTAGACGAACTCGTCAAAACAAACCTCAGCGGTCCCGGGCGAGCTGTGGCTGTTGGAGAATGTGGTCTAGATTATGATAGACTTCACTTCGCTTCGGCAGCTGTACAACAACAGGTTTTCCGTATGTGCGATCATGATTTTGTATTCATGTTCACCGTCTTGATGATGTTGCGCTCAACAGGTTCTCAGCTTACCTTGGCGAAGAAATACCGCCTCCCTTTATTTCTGCATTCCCGTGCGGCACACGAAGATCTTGTGCAAATTTTACGCGAGGAGGGGTTTGGTGAGGATGGTGGACGAGCAGTTGGCGGTCGTGGTGGGGTTGTACACAGCTTCACAGGATCTGCTAAAGAGGCAGCGGACTATGTGCGTGTTCGGGATATTCATATTGGGTTTGATCTCTAATGAACATCCTAAGATCAAGATGGGGTTTCACATTAGGTTCGTTCGTTCTCCAACATGTCTACTTTGCTAAGGGAACCTTTTATTCATCAGCATTAATGGTTGCTCTCTGAAGACCGACAAGAACCTTGACGCGGTCAAATCGATAGATATCCAACGAATCATGTTCGAGACAGGTACGATTATTTATTCGATCCAGTGGCTGCCATGCTCGCTCAACGCCGATATGAAAGATTCCCCATGGTGTTCCATGACTTCTACACATGCGTCACGGAAGCATGTTGAGAGCCTCCCAGCTGACTTGCGCGATTTGTTTCTCCCACCAGCCGCGCGGGCGGAAGCTTTCGTTCCGGGAAGGCCAGTGAAAGGTAGAAACGAACCGATTGCAATCGGAGCCGTGGCATGGGTTGCTCATAAGGTCAAAGAAGAGGCTGCATCAGGGTTCGAAGAATTCGTAGAACAGGGTTGGAGGAACACAATTGAGCTATTCCAGCTGAGGGAATTAGATACTAACTCTCACGATGCACTTGGCAGTCACGGGTAACTGTGTATGCAGTCGAGGGGGCGAGCAGAGAACGTCCCGCATGCTGTTTCAGATTGGTGAATATGTCGAACGATCGCTCATTGAACATTCCTTTGATGGGGGACTGAAGGTTGGGAAAGTGGGCATCGAGGGCCTCGATTAGGAGGACAAATCGAAGGGGTTGGATGGATCCCATCCTAATAATCGAATCAGGGAATCCGACGGTCTGTCTTGATGATCGTGTCCTTGTCGGACAAGCAATCGACTTCCAAAGCGTGCTTAAATCGGAGGACTTGTGAGTGGAGCCAGAGCTTCTCGTGGCGTTGTCGAAGGAATTCAAACACCTCATATGAGGTGCCCAGCCCGAGGCTCTTGATCTCCAGGTACTCCTCATGGGAGAATTTCTCGAAGATGAAGAAACGCGGCGAATCATGGTCGGAAGTCCATACCCAATGGGGGTAGGTTGGATAGATTCATCTGGGCATGGGACGGTGCCATTGAGCCAACATTTGACGAGTCGTGACACTATGGGACCACTCTCACCAGTTGGAGTGCTCGGGCCTGGGAGGTTCGGAGAGGAAATATTCCGTGAGACCGCAGGTGCCGCGGTTGCGTGTTCAAAGTTATACGATCACCATAGCTTCACAGACGGGCAGCAGGGTCATTGAAGTCATCCTCAGACGGTCAAACTGTCCACGTTAAAGACTTACATAGTTTATGTAGCCGAGCGCGTCTTTGTATTCTGTAAACATGCAGCACTATACAAGTCTGGATTCAAAAAAAAATCAATCTAGTATATTGTGCAAAACCTTTTTCACTTTATTTGTGCTATGGAATGCATGTAAAATCACTACATTTTCAGCTTTTTTTGCGCTTTGAAAATGTAGCAGCAAGCAACTTTTGGGGTGACTCTTACTTTTGTGCTTTTGCTGCTTTTTCTTCTCGAGCTCGGACAAGAGAGTTTAGTGCAGCAATGCAGCAGCATGTCCGAATCACGTGACTCTACTTACAGTACAGGACTAGGGGTCTATGTAGCTTGAGTATTACTGCTATCCGTAACCGTACTGAGGGGGATATTGTGAGCAGTTGAATCAGGCCACTGGAAATCGTGGCTACCACGAGTGCGACATTGAGGTTATTTGTATTAGTACATATTCCATTTTACGTCTTGAATTACGGTATCTGTCTTCATGACCTCCCATGGGCCGACGCAAGAGCCATACTACATTGTACAAGTTGGTCTCTCTATAGTCTGCCTGATTTTTTATTGTACCGTTTGGTCTCTGGGCTTGCTGGGTTGTTGGTCTGCGTGAGTGGGTTCCTCAGGCTGTATAGCATGACCGAGCTAAATGGATGAGTTCATAGTCGCAAACGGTACAGAACTTGCCCAACCCTCCCACTTCCATTTTCCCCACGGTCGTCTGCCCCCGGTGTATCCATTTTGCGCCCCTTAAAAGGCTTGGATCCTAATCTGTCTGGATGTCTGGAATCTTCGTTCAAGCAAGATTATCCAAACTTCGAGATTTTATTATCAGTCGCAGACGAAGACGACGAGGCGCTGCCAATAGTACATGAACTGATTGCGAAATACCCTAATGTCAGTGCGAGGGTGGTAATAGGTGCGTTGTCGCATGGCTGCACAGAGTTTTGATAATAACAGATGCGATTTACTAGGCAACGATGATGTTGGTGTCAACCCCAAAATCAACAACTTGATGCGTCCCTACACCGAGGCAGCTCACGATATCCTCTGGATACTCGACTCTAATGTTGCCGTAGCCCCCGGGACATTAGCCCGGGCAGTCGACATATTAAGCGGTCCATCCACTTCTAACACCGATCCTCCTCGACGACGCATCGCACTTGTTCATCACGTTCCGTTCGTAGTTTCGAAGCGGAGCCACGGATCTTTCGGAGCTCAAGTTGAAGAGGCATTCTTGAACACGAATCACGCCAAGATGTATATCGCTATCAACACAGTTGCAGTGGATTCTTGTGTCATCGGCAAGTCGAATCTTTTGCGACGCTCGGATCTTGAATGCCTCGATGGTTCGCTAGTCCGACAGCAATACCCTGACAATGAACAACGTCGGGGTCTCGCGGCCTTTGGCCGTTTCCTCGCCGAAGACAACATGGTTGCACTCGCGTTGTGGCACGAACTGGACCTACGACATGACCTTTCTTACGACATTGCATACCATACTCTGAAGGACATGAGTCTTTCAGATTATGTCCGGCGCCGTGTGCGGTGGATACGCATCAGGACGCACATGTCCCTTGCTGCCATGTTACTGGAGCCCTTTACCGAGTCGGTGATGCTCAGCGCCATAGTAGCGATGAGTCTGCGATTCTTGACAGGGATACCAATTCAGTTGTTCGTTCCAGCACACTTTATTCTGTGGCATTTGGTAGACCTAGATGTTTATGCGTCGCTTGCTGGGCACCCGCTTCCGTTGTCCAAGTGGTGGAGTTTTCTGGTAGCATGGTTGGTACGAGAGCTGCTTGCATTCCCCATATGGCTGTTTGCCATTTCCGGGAATAAAGTAGAATGGAGGGGGAGGAGATATAGAATGCTACGGAACGGAGAGGCGGTTCGGGTGTAGTTAGTACTAGAGTCACGGGGTCGTAACCTTAGTGAAGCCTCGAACCAAATCCAATCAATCACCTCACATCCTCCCCTCAAAACTCTGCCTTTTTTTGTATGGCCGATAGCGATTCTATTCGGAAAAGAATCATATCATCTGTCTTCAACCGTCGAAATGCGAGTGGTGATTCAAACGAGACTTACGTTTCGCACGTCAAGATTTGGGAAGACGCTGGTTCAGAAGCAGACCTCAAACCGAGGTACATCCTACTCGCCCGTACGCTCAGACCATTGCTTCGTGTAAATGGAATAGCCATAGTCTCCTCCAGGAAATCATCTTAATGGCGATGGCTTCATTCATAAGTCCAAAATGAACTCAAATGGAACTTTCTCCGTCGGCAAGACATGGAAGCTCCACGAGCTACGAGCTATTGAGGTCGTGAACGTGAGCTGTATGTACATCATATCGCCTCGTTGCATCCTGACCGTCCGAATAGCCCTTGGCGTTCAATATCACGCTGGCGAGGACGTACAGGTGGAAGACTGAGAAACCGAACGAGCAACTAGCGTTCCTCCATGCTCTCGTTGATCTCTTTCGGAACGTTTCCAATGGTTCTCTTCAGGTCGTTGGGCTTTCCGAAATCGAGACACGCTCAGGTGCGATATACATCGGTCTGTGTGACTGGGGCTCTCATCGCTTCCACTTGCAGCAATGAGATCTCTTGCTGAAACTAGCTCTTCCCGTGACTCACGTACACCTACGCCTCCCCTCATTGCGCCGCGGTCCTCTGATTCCCGACGTCCCCGAAACATTCCGACCCAGAATCTGAGGGATTATGACGATCCCCCTAGTAATTATTCATCCGCTCCGGTAGCTAGAACCACATCAACCACCCAAAGACCTTCACCTATCTCATCGCGTCCTCCGTCCCCTCCAGATACGTCCACACCCTCAATTACCTCCGCTCGGCCTCGTCAACCCTTACAATCCTCTTCCTCTACGGTTCGACCTGGTATTATACGACCGAGTCAAGCCTCAACAGCGCCGACGACTCCCGATATACCCTCGACACAACTACGGTCCTCTCGCATTCCACTCGCCGGATCATCATCCGACATGCGAAGTTCTATAGATACCGACAGCTTTTCTGCTGCACGACCCTCTCTTGACGTGTCGTCACCACCTACGCCGATTAGTCGATCTACGACCTCAGTCATCCGCCCGTCCTCTGATTCTCGCCGTACCCCGTCCCCTGCGTCATCTTCACGCTCAAAGGCTAAAACCAAGACCCAATCTCGCGGTCCTAGCTTGCCTCCAGAACAGTCGCAGCTTCGTAGAGATCAGAACGCTCGGATATCCTTTTTTGACCCAGCTAACCAGTCGGCGCTCGATCGCCTGATATTTCGTGGCTCTGGGGCCTCCGATTCTGAAGGTGAAGAAGAGAGTACACAAGACATCATGGCCAATGTCGAAGAGATGTTAGAAGGTTATGAGTGGGCCAGTGGCGATATCCTAGGTCGAACGCGGAGAAAAGGAGCTGTTGACCAGATAGCAGCCCGGTTATTGGATGAGCTTGTGGCCTTGGAAAACGTACATCATCCCATATTGCTAGTAATGGAAATGATAAAACGACTTTTTTTTTCACAGGCAAACATCCATTCGTTCATCGAGACGGATGATCGCGTCGCACAGGTGCTGAAATTCCTTGACGATGCCACCCTCGAGTTGGACAACATGGATAGCCTCGTCTCGTCTTACAAAATTCATTTGAATGCAAGTCAACTGCTCGTCCCCTCCGCCCGGTTATTATCTAATCTTCCGTAGGCTGTCAACGACGACATATTGTTTATTCAGTCGCAAAACCGAGGACTTCAAGTGCAAACACAGAATCAGCGCGCCTTGCTCAATGAACTTGGACGGCTTCTTGTGCGTCTACGTCTACGTTGATATTTGTCCGCTACTTACAAGTGCTTGTTTCCACAGCAAACTGTGCAAATTGGACAAGAGGCACTGATGATCCTGACGCAAGGCTCTCTACGCGATGCGGAGGGTATACAGGCGTCAGAAGAGGCTGCGACTGAACTGTACAAGGCGTTACAAGCGGGTCGCGATCGAGGTAAGTTTCGAGGCTTCAAGTCGCAAATAGTCGTGACAACTTCTCAGACATGGCTGCTACCATGGAACGTCTGGAGGAATACCGAACATACAACACTCAGTTCTGCAAACGTCTGTACGACTACTTATGCGTCATGTTCACAACACAGGTGCGCTCCCAATCCGATATTTTTGCACGGAGCCTCAAAGTTTCCATGTAGTCAACACTTCTTTTGGGAGATTCATTTGGACTCTCGACCTCTAACGGATCCGGCAGATTGGAGATTAAGGGTCACAAGGGTCTAGAGAGCTACCTAGATCGTTACAGTGGACTAGTTCTCTATATAAAGGAGATGGACGAAGTTGTCTACGGAAAATTATGTGCTGTAGGAGTCTTGGTTCCACTCCACTGCGTACTCAGTAACTAATTCGTCGTCTGCTTTCAAGGCTTATTTCTCGGCGGCAAGCGAGCTGCACAGCACTCAGATGACAACCCTACTCTCTCGTTATGGCGGATCTATTAAAAGAGTCCAAGAAGACGACCCAGAAAACAGTTCGTGTTTGACTGGCTTTCTCTTTCTCCGATTTACTTAACTCCACCAGGCTTTTCATTTACACCAGCCGCTGGCACCCGAGGGCCAGTAGCTTTGCGACGCGTCGGTACTACGACCCGAACGGATGGACGCAAAGAAAAGGAGAAAGGACCCGACAGGGACATGGCCGCCCGGGAGGTTCGATTGCTCGGTTCTTTTTGCGTCGCTGCACTTATCTTATCTGGGATCAGGTTTTAAACCAAGCTCTGGGACAGATCTCTCGGCAAATATACCGCGAAGAAGAGTTCCTCGCCGATTTCTTGCAGATCAATGAAGCAAGACTCACATTCGCTGACTACATGGGATTGGACAGTTATTTCCGACGACAGGCTGCGCGCACATCCGGGTTTGGTCCTCAGACGACCAAGCTCGTGCGTGGCGCCATGGATCTTATCTTCGGGTTTCTACCACTTGAGATGAAGTCATGGATTGACCACATTTTGACCAAGGACAGCATGTACGTCTTGGATGTCTCTGATGCCTTTGCCACACATTTTATTTTGCTTCAGACAGATCATTGGCATCATGGCTGCTCTCGAACATTTCTTGGCGGACGCTGAAGAACGAGGGAAAATATTTTTCATAAACCTCTTGGCTAAACAGCATACCCGGCTGAAAGGTCTCTTCGAACGGCATGTCGTAAGTGATGATTTCCATACGAGTGGAGATGTCGACAAAGAAAGCTTGTCCCATATAGGCGGAACAAATAAATGCGATAGAGAAGACGAAGCTGACTAGCAAGAAACGTAACGGCGTGGCTCACTTCATTAAATTCTTCCTAGTCTATGTTGGACGGGTAGAGAGTCAACTTGTAGGGGTAGACATGCTTGAAATTCGGCAAAGCGTGGACGGCGCATACAGCAGAATTGTGCAGACCATGTTCGACTCACTGAAACACATGGCCAAGATGGGCGGTGACGAAGAGGACAAGGGTCAACTGAATTATCACGTGATCCTCGTTGGCAAGTCAGATTTCCTCTTCAAATTGCCGTACCATTAATGAAGATCTAGAGAACATGCACTACTTTGTGGCTGAGATTAGGAAGCAAGAGATTGGTTCCGTCAATGTTTTTTCTACTCGAGCGGAGGCTGTCTACGAGGAGAATCTCAACGCCTACGTCAAGATCGTACTTAGACGGCCATTCTCAAAGATTATTGTGAGTATCAGTATATGTCTTTCTTGGGGACTGTTTCACCTTTTCACCACCTTCAGGACTATTTCGATGGTGTTGAGCAACTATTGAGGACTACCGCACCTTCGGAAGTTTCGAGCAACAGCAATTATAGCCGGTCTGCACTCAAGAAGGTCGTCAAGGAATTCGATTCCAAGGACGTTCGGAAACATGTGGACGTGTTGTTCAAGCGAGTCGAAAAGCACTTTACGGAGGCCCCCGAGGTCAGCACTGGCGAGAGTAGTGGTATCACTCCTGGCACGGTGATGGTTGGCGTGTGGAAGGCGTGCGAAGAGGAGCTACTGAGGATCACGGAAATCTTTGCCAAACGGATATCGCAATGTTACGCCAACAGTGGCGTCTCGCTCGAGTACACGGCTACAGATGTGGAGGCGGCGTTTAAGCGCCACCGCGTTGGGCCTTAGCACGATCGGGGTCGAGCAAGGGTCACCCTGTGAGTTGTCATGCGTCGTTGTATTCCGTTGTGTCCTCATGATTCTGCCAAGGTGTTGATACATTATATTTTACTCTGCCGCAGTGTCACTATGATCGTATCGTAGTGATGAGAGCATCTATCAGGCTGACACATGACACATGCTGAACAACGGAGTTCACAAAAGTCCAAAGGAGATGTCGACGACATCCTCATTTCACAAAGATGCACATGAATTTTCGATCAACCCTGTTAAGCCTGGAAACTGTTCTTGTATCGAACCAAACAGGAAGGAAAGCATCGTTCGACTTTGCTAAAATTATCGGCACAAAGACTGCAACCATTGAGGCGGATTTTAACTGGGGTTTATACCCATTACGCGCTACGCAAAGCAACACGCGTGCCAGATCAGGCCCCATCAGAAAATGTTAGCACGCCCGGTGATATTTGCCCCGTCGTGTCAAAGAGAAAAATTGGCGGTGATATTTGACCGGGAGGGGGCAAAGTACAACCCCTTAAGAGGGCCAGCACCAAACTAAGGTACTCGTTGTAGAAGGATGGTGTAACGTAATTATGAATCAATGTCATGGGTATACATCTCAATCATGGATAGTCTCGTCAACACTATAGCCTCCAGACCCGGCGACATTACCAGAGCTAGTGAAGGACGGCGGTTCATGGTTCTCCGGCGTGGACGCAGCAGAGAAAGACCTCGAACTGGCGGGACGACCATTTGGCGCTGAGGCGGCGGCAGGACTGATCCCGCCCCAGAGGCCCTGAGCCGATTGGAATGCCTTCTGGACAAGGATGGGCGAACCATTCATCGGGTTGGCCTCGGGAGACATTTTTGAAGTGATGGGGGTCTTGCTCAGCAGGCTATAGAGGATATCCCAGAGCGAGGAGAGGCGCGAGTGGATGAAGTGGACGGTTTCGTCGCGTGCCGAGGCGATGCTTGCGTCGATATCCGACTCATTTTGAATGAGGAAAGGTTCCAGGTACGCCTTGTAAACGTAGGTTGAACCCTGCGGATTAAACAAAAAACAGCAAGTCAGTATCACATTAAGCTTATTGGCAATTTCTCTGGGAAAAAAAAAAAAAGATGGAACGTGCCTTGAATTGGGGAAGAGAAAGGAAAAGAAGAAAAACTGTCCTCATTTCCCAATAGAACGGGAGCCTGTTAGATCCATGTATGGGCATGAGCGCACGCTCGGAATGGGATACGAGCCCTCAAACTCACCAGCTAAGGCACCACTCGGTGTAGTATTCGAAAGCGACGAATGCACCAATTACCGACCAGTAACTGGCCCATCTCTCTACTTGTTGCCCATCTAGAGGACGCTGCCTGAGCGCTTTGAAGGTCGAGTAAGAGGGCAGGAGAAAGGTAAACCACCCTCTACTAGGGGTCAGTCGTGCATATATCGAGTCCAAAAAAAAAACTGACGTGAGAATACGGGAGAGAAGAAACATGAGCATGTTTTGATGTCTTATTTCTAGGAGCTCTAGGGAGAGAAGTGAAAGTTGGTGTTGACACGTGTGCAGTGTGCACTTATGACGTAATTGATAACATTTAGTGTATCGCTGCTTTAAGTCAGACTTTGGAGCGAGCTCAAATGAGTTGTTCTCTGCCGTATGGCCAAGTTGGTCTAATTTCGGATGAAATCCCCCATCTAAATATTATTAGTCTAGGTAGCTTCTCAAGTCGACGCTCTTGACTTGCTTTGTGAAAAGTCCGAAATGTGGGATGATTTCGGCAGGCGAAGTGATTGCCTAGAGTAGTATCGCGCGAGATTTGTGAAATCTGATGAAAAAAATATCTGATGCGGATGCATACACAATCGACTAGAGTAGGCCCCAGAGTTAAACGAGGCAAAAATTGATTCTGGGGCGGAATCAAAGTTTTACATCCGTTGGTAGGTCATTACCAATAAGACATAGACACGGGGGAAAATGTGGCCAGATGGGGTTGTGAGCTGAATAGATATTCGCTGATCTCATTTCCCTTTGCCCCAACTCTCTCCTCTTTCGCTTCACGGTCCGACTATCCACTTTGACTTTCTTTTCTTTTCCCCTCAACCTCAACTTTGCCCTCACCCTCGGTCATGAATCTCGTCAACGGCTCTGCTTTACCCGGTCCTCAGCTTATCAAGAAGCAGGAAGATATCGAAGACAGAGCCGTTGGAAAAGACGCCAAACCTATAAAGACTACTTTGAATAGAGTCCCTCGTTCGTCTCGCCCATTTTTTGCCGTCTCTCTCCTCACCGACTTCACTCTAGGTGCCTGTGTGGGTATCACGATACCCAACTTCTTTCTTTTCCCTAAACTCTAACCTCGCTGGGCGGCAGAATGCGTGCAGAAAACAAAAGATGCGATGCGAGGGGGCTGAGAACCCTCCCTGTAAAAGATGTCGCCAACAGTCTCTCGATTGTCTCTTCGAAAAACCTAATCGCGAAGCCTCCTTGACTGGGGAGGCTGGTTTAGAGTGCGTGCCATGTCCCATCCTTCGTTCTCGTGTATTCTTCATCGCCCTAGGCGGATTCGGAGCCTAGAAGCTCACGTTGCGGATATACGGCAATCTCAAACTGCCATTCAAAATACCTTGGTCGAAATCGTCAATCATTTACGCGCCGGCACTACCAGCATGATACGCTCCCCTTCCGCTTTCTCTCCTGCATACCTACATACTACTCCCAACGTACATGCCGATTCCCCCGCATCTATGTCAACACCTGTTTCGGCACGTCCACCATTGGATGCGGGTCACACCATGATATCCACTCCCCAACCAGGAAATTCATCAGTCCGTCTTTTTGCATCTTCTGTTTGTTCAAAACTTCTAATTAACTCCGTTTGGCAGATATATCCCAATTCATCCGTGGCTGCCATGCGAGCAAATGGTGATGCCCAGGTTCCACAAGGAACTGCCACATACCAATCGATCGGCCCCCAATATCATATGTCTTCTAGTGTCCCTCCTGTGTTACCACCCATATCTACCATGGAGCCTACAGGTTCTCGTGCTGATAATATTTCTTCAGTAAGGCATCAGTATGCTAACAACGGCCATTCCCGACACCAACCTTTCAATAAGCAACCTAGTGTCCTAGGTGGGTCTGGGCCTGGAAAGAGGCCCTTCCCTATATCTGCTCCAACAAGTGCGGACTCTTCGGATGAAGAAGAGGATGGCGGTGAACTGCCAGCTTCTGGCCTCGTTGCACCTTGGGAGGTGCTGCGTGGATTAGCTGATGTCGCCATTGAACGAGCCGCCAAGGCAAGTCGATACAACTTCCGTTACCACTCGTCTCATTCAGTACGTTGTCTGTAGGAGAATGGTGAAGCAAGTGAATCCCAAAGTCGCACAAGATCACCCTCCCCAGATGTCAAATCCCGTAAGCCGTCCAAGAGACGGAAATTTCGCCACAAGCCACATCACAGCCTCCAGTTCCCGGACGGTAAGCAAAGTACCTCGACATCAGGATCCTTGCTTATCAAGACACATAAGTGGTATCGAAGGGCATCATTTCTGAAGCTGAGGCCACCGATTTATTCAAAATGTGACTTTCGATTCCTTGATTCAGACGATTCTTTCTGAAAATTTTTGTAGTTTCTTCCATGGCTGTTCCACGTTCCTCCCTGTCTTCGATTCTTCAGTTGATACGTTCCAATCTTTGCACGAGCGATCTCCTTTTGCAGTTGACAGTATATGTATGGTTGCGGCTAGAGTCCGCGATGGTGGAGGTACTGGATTCCGTGTCTGTCAGAAGAGTGCCGCTGACCTTGCTTTCGTTTTCGTAGGCAAGTCCAGCGATGTGTACAACAAGTGTTTTCAAGAGGTTCAAGCCATCTCGTGTGCAACTCTATTCGCTCCGGTATTGCGCGTGGAGGCCGTCCAAGCGATGAGTACGTCGTTCCCTTTCGCTAGGACGCAAAGCGAGACCTAACTTGATATAGTCCTTGTGTCCGGGTGGTCGGATAATGGCTGGCTCAGCGGTGGCCATGCCGTCAGAATGGCTCTGGAGCTCTGTGAGTCTAACCGGGAATTTCAACATGGCTTACCTAAACATCAGATACAGCCTTACATAAGGCCTGGCCCAAGCTTTTGCGGCGCATGGAAAGTAACAAAGCATCATCTGGACCCGAAGACAGGGAACTCATAATTGCGGCTCGTACGTGGTTCTGTCTGTATCTTTTCGAGCACCAGTGTGTCCCTTTTATACCAGACTCGTTTGTCGTTGTCTCATTGATCATGATAGGATGTCCTACGGTACTGGGCGACCTGCCATTCTTAAGGACGATGAGACTATTTGGCAGTGCCGCCTCATGCTACGACATCCTTTGGCGATCGAAGATGACATGCGTCTTGTCTCCATGGTGGAGTTGGTGGCAATTCGGGAGCGAATCACTAATCATCTGTCGCCCTTCGCCCATGGACCTGTCGACGAGCGGACGTTCGAGATATTGAGAAGCGCCTATGCAGAGTTCAAGCATTGGTACCAGACTTGGGATCAGGCTTTCTCTCAGAAGTATGAAGATGCAGGTAGGCCCATCAATGGCAACCACCATAGCTCCAACTCATCTTCCTCCTTAGCGTTCTACCGGCAGAG
>QLPA01001029.1:0-25511 GCA_003313945.1 Lactifluus pinguis
CCACTGTAATAGCTCGACGTGGTGCCATCTGCTGGCACATCCTCGTGAATCGGGGAAGCCGCTATATCATCGCGCGTTGGGAGGCTCAACCTAAAATTATACGCTCTCGTTAACAAGCAGAAAAGAAAAGGTTGTGGTGGGGAAACGCACTGCCGATTCTGGTTCGATCTTGCCGCAGCACGGACTTCTGCCCGGAAGAGGTTCACTTCCTCGACGATGAGCTTCTTCATGCCTTCGATCGAATCCTCCTCCTCGAAGAAAAAGTCGAATTTCTGCCCAAGAATAAAGGTTACAAATAATTCGCCCCAATCGGGATATCACGTACGGTTGGGCAGACGGGCTCATCCGTCGGGTCATGCCATACGGCGAAATATGGATGCTCGAGCGCCTGATCGCAGGTGATGCGTTTGGCGGGATCAAAGTTGAGCATCTTGGAGAGCAGATCGAGCGCGAGCGGATTTGCGTGCGGGAACAACTGCGAGAACGGCACGCGAGGCCTGATGGGCAGCGAACGAATGTAATCTTGCGCCTAAAGTAGTAGTTTACGAAGCTTGTTGAGCAAACGCGCGGTAAGCGCTAAGTTACAAGGACGAACCCTCGGTGAGCCGACACGGCGGAGGGTGTCCTCAGAGGGCGTCCCGAGATAGTGCAAGATCTGGTTCAGTTGATCGACGTAGCTACAACCCCAAATGGGGGTAATGTCATTTTCGTCAGCAGAAGTGTAAGAAACATGTTCAACTTACTCTCTCCCTTTAAAGATCGGTTTGCCCGCCAGCAGCTCGGCCAAGATGCAGCCAACAGACCACACGTCGATTGCAGACGCCTAACAGAAAAGCATCAGCCACACGCATTCCGAGACCCAAGAAGAAAAAAAGGAATAGCGTGATTTTTTTTCACTACGCACATAGTTGGCGAAGCTGAGCATGATCTCAGGCGCGCGGTACCACCGCGTCGCGACATACTCGGTCATAAATCCCTGCTTTTGGGACTGATTGAATCCACGCGCGAGACCAAAGTCGCAAATCTTAAGTTCGCAATCCGCGTTCACGAGGAGATTGCCCGGTTTGAGGTCGCGGTGCAGCACGTCGGCCGAGTGGATGTACTTCAGACCGCAGAGTGTCTGATAAATGAATGACTGGAAGTGGGCATCCGAAAGGGGTTGACCAGAGCGGATCTGAAATACCAGTTCGATGAGCGAGACATGAGACAGGACAGCGAGAGGCAGAGACGCACGATGGCGTGGAGGTCGGCCTCCATGAGCTCTTCGTAGAGATACACTTCGTCAAAGTTACCATCTGGCCCAAACACGATGTCCATGTCATACAGGCAGGTGATCTACAACCCCCACGATGCGAAGAAAAAAAAACATGAGTTACCGAGGCATGCAACCAACACCGATACGTTGGTTCACAACGTACGTTCTTATGCCTGCGGAAATGATGCAACAATCTTTGATTTTATCATATCAGCAACCGGGTATCCATTAATGAGAGAGTGGCCATACTTGATCTCGCGTAGACATCTCTTGGTGAGGATCCTCTACGTAGATGTATATACATCAGCCAAGAATGCCCTCGCAACCCGACGCGATGATAGTGATCAACCCTCTCGGCCTCGTGGGCCTAGATGGTATCGCACACGAGAGGTCACACACCTTTGTGTTGATATTTGTGATTTTCTTGATGGCGCAGCCGTCACCTGTCCGTCGGTGTTTCGCGCCCACGACACAGCCGTAGGCGCCCTGACCGAGCTCCTTTACGAACTGATATTCCGAGTCGACGACAAAGGTCGAGTTGAGAGCGGTGAAGGAGTGCCTTTGCATATCGCAGCCTGTTGGAGAAGAGAGTGGCCACAGGGGAGTACTACTTGTAGTGAATCTCGACTCGGTATTAGGGTATTGGGTTTGGTTGAAGACAATCGATCGGGGATGATACTGCGATCCCCGTGTAGCCCGACCAACTTCAGCTCACCGTTACCCAATTGGTTTTTCATTCACACAGGCTGCTCTATACAGACAATTTGCATTCGCGTACCGCTTTGATAAACTCTTCCACCTTATCTATATCTTTTCCCGTCCCGTCGGCAGTCTCCACCCCTCCGCTCACGTCTACGGCCCAAGGGCGCACAGCATCCACAGCTTCAGCAACATTATCTGGAGTCAATCCACCAGCAAGCACGATCGGAAACGTGCCGCCAGTCGTCTTTGTCGCTTCACCCTCACCCGCGAGCACGACGCGCTTGGCGATCTCCCAATCGAACGTCTTGCCGCTTCCTCCGCTGGCTTCGCCGGAAGCAACGGCCGTATCGAGCAGTACGTATTGATGCATTCCTGGGCGGCTGATCCCTTCGAGACCACGCCCGTCCGCGTGGACGTGACATACCCGGATGACCGGTACGGGAATCTGCTTGCTCCATTCTAGCGGCTCCGAGCCGTGCAACTGAACTACGTCGAGCTGCGCCACAGCCACGCAATGCAGAACGAAAGAGAGCGGCTGGTCTTGGAAGACGCCGACGACGAGCGGGCACGCACCGGTCGAGGCGGCTACAGATTGAGACAGCCTGCGCGCGTGGATGGTGAACCATGGCTCGTTCTGTACGTCATCGGGTGTTTCAGAGAGGGCAGCAGCAGCAGGCGCGATCGACGTGCGCAGCCCGCGGATGGTCAAAGATATAGCCTGGGCCTGCTCCAACGAGATGCACCGCTTGCTGGTGGGAACGAACATGAGGCCGAGCATGGATGCTCCAGCTTTGGCCGAAAGCAGAGCCTCTTCTATTGTTCGAATCCCACAGATCTTTACCAAAGGGGGCCATAGCGCTTCAGGCTCTGGTGGCTTGGCCCAGTCGAGAAGCTCAGAGATAAAGAGACGAGTGTCTTTGGCTCGCATTAGGGCCTCTCCAACAAGAACGGCACTGACGCCTTCCTGGACGTATCGCCGCACGTCTTCCCCGCCTGTGATGCCACTAAGTGCACATAAAATAACGTCGTGGCCTTTATCCATGTCAGCGAGACGTGACGTCGTAGCCATGTCAACCTGGAAGTCGTGTAAATTGCGGTTGTTCACACCGATGACACGAGCGCCAAGAGCGAGTGCGGCTTCCATCTCACGTGCGTTATTAACCTCTACGAGAGGCTCCATTCCCAGCGAGAGCGAATAGTCATACAACGCGCGTAAGCGCGTAGCTGGGAGCATGGCGACGATGAGCAACACAGTGTCCGCGCCGTGGAGACGCGCCTCGGAAATCTGGTATTCATCGAGGATAAAGTCCTTTCGTAAAAAGGCGGGCCGATTAGGCAATGCATCGACGGCCTGTCGCGCGAGACGCAAGTCGAGTAGGGATCCCTTGAACCACGTTGGTTCGGTAAGCACCGAAATTACGGACGCGCCGGAGAGCGCATAAGCTAGTGCCTGCTGCGCCGCGTTGGCAGAGAGTGCTATGGGACCTTTAGAAGGGCTCGCGCGTTTTATCTCCGCCATCAGAGCGGGAGTTTGAGCTTTAAGTCGCGCCACGAGTGAGATAGCTGGTGGCGCAAGATGCATGGAAAGGAAGGTCGCAAGGTCCGCGGGAGTTGTCCCCGGCGTCACTTTGGCTGCCTCAACGTCCTTGAGGCGCTGCGCATATATTTTCTCTAACACACTGGAGATTTTTCCGGCAGGCACCGTGGAGTTTTGAAAATCCTCGATTGTAAATGGAGGAAGCGTCTGGTCGAATACACGAGCGGATGGGTTTTCTTCCCACAGCCCACCTTTGAGCTCTAGGAAGTTGCGGAAAAGGTCGTCACCAGACTCGGAGAGAATACTCTCCGGATGGTACTGCACTGCCTCAAGTGTGTGGACGCGGTGGCGCACTCCCATGATGACGCCGCTTTCCTGAGAGAAAGCGGTAATGGCAAGGTCTGCCGGGAGAGTTTTGACATTGGCGCTGAGGGAGTGGTAACGTATTGAGTTGAAACCCTGGGGGAGGCCCCGGAAGCAACCACGGCCATCGTGCCGAATCGGACTCAATTTTCCGTGCATGATTTCACCTGCATAACTGGAATAAGGGAAGATGCTTAGCACCCGGCTCCCGGGCTGAGAGAGAGGTCTTGGCACGCGTACCTGATCTCACCACCGAAGACATCCACGAGGCATTCCAAGCCCATACAGACACCGAGGACTGGTACGCGACCAGTGAAATGGCGTATTGCATCGCGTGAAAGACCGGAATCAGTAATCGGGTGTCCTGGGCCAGGGGAAATGATGAGGGCGCGAATTTGCAGAAGGGGAAGGGCGTCAGGTTTTATAGCGTCGTTACGAATCACGGTGACATCTGCGCCAAGGAGGGTGAGGTGCTGGTAGAGATTCCAAGTGAAAGAGTCAAAGTTATCGATCATAAGCACGTCCAGAGGACGAGCAAGATGTTCTGGAAGGGACATGGCGTCAACGGTCGAAGCGAGGGAAATCGATCAAAACAGCTTCGGGTGAATCGGGTCACGGACAACCGATGGCAAAGTCGCATATCACTTTGTCCTCACCGCACTACACCGCACCACACCGCACCGGGATGCATTCGATGGCATATTATCATTCTGTATATTTATTTCAAATAAAGACATATTGAGGGCCGTTGGCATGACCGTCACCATACGACATAAAAAAAAAAAAAATCGGGACCGAGAGAGGTGAAAAGTACTTTTGTAATATCGAAGAGATCCCGTGTGATTACTAGCGCCCCCGCTCTCAGTTGCTACAGCTTTGGTTGTCAAGACAATGAACAGGAAAGTGATATGCGAAAGAGCGGACTCCGACGGATGGGAAATTATTAGCAACGGGTCATAAAACGTATCTTGAGAATGTGGCATTAATGCGCCCATTGGAATGCAACGTCAAACAAAAATTCCGGGAGAGTGAAGACAAGGGGAAGTGTGAGAGAGTTGCGAATGGGCCATGAGGGGAGAAAAGTCAAAACGAGATGTTGATGGCAACAGTGACGGACGGAAGAGATGATCAGTGGACCGCCCGGCCGCGCATTAACCATTTTGACGCATTGGCCTAAGCAAAGAATTCAAATAGGGCCGTCCATTCCACACGAATCCACTCCACCTTTTTCTACCACAACTTTCTTTTTTCTTTCTTTTTCACTTTCTTTGTACTTTTCCCTCTTTTTATTTTCTTTAGCGTCTGGAACGCCCATTCACTTTCCCCAGAGGCAAACCGTGACCCGACCTTTCCTTAATAAGCCAAACCCTTTCCCTCAAATTTCCTACCATCTCACTTGACCCTACCCTACCCCTCCCTACCCCAACCCGTCCCACCCTTCCCCTCACTTTCAACTTGTCCAACATGTCCCTCAAAGCCGAACTCGAGACTTGGGCCGCAGCTCTCAAGGCCTACGACGAGGAGGATTTCGAAAGGAGTCTCAACCTCTTCTCCGTCCGTCTTCTTTTTCATTCCAACATCTATTTTTTTCTCACCTATTCCATCTCCGTCAGGAAATCGCCGACTCTTCAAAAATACTCACAAATATGGGTCTCATTTACGCTACCCTTGGCGAGCATGAAGCTGCCGTCGAACAATTCTTAGCTGCCACCCGTCTCGACAACTATCTTGCCGTTGCGTCCGTCGCCTTTCCCTCTTCTCCCCCAAATGTCCTCTTTTTCTCATCCTCGATTCCAGTTACTTCCAGTGTGGGGTCTCGAATTTCTTAATTGGTCGTTATGACCTCTCTGCCAAAGACTTTGAAGAAGCTCTACTCTATCTCCGGGGGAATCAGTCCATGTACGTATCTTACCTTGATGTCATCCCGGTATTGTTTCGAATTTGCACCTGTCTAGTAACTATACCCAAATCGGCCTTGCCTTCACTTTATATTCCGCAGAGGTCCTTTTTAACAAAGGTAAGCATTTTTCTCACTCTTCTTTCACATCATTTAACCTTCTTGTCCTAGGCCTCTCTTTAATTTATCTGGGCCAAATGCAGGAGGGAATGTCCGAGTTGGAGGATGCCGCGAGTCAAAGGGCAACAGAAGAGCACGGCGTGATCGAAGAAGCTATTCGTGACCGTGGAGAGGGCTACACAGTTTTCAGCATAGTGCGTCTTTCGAGAACCCTCGCTCCTTCTTGAAGTTGACTGGATCCGCAGCCCGTCGGTGTTCTGTACCGCCCATCAGAGAACAAGCTCAAGAATGCCAAGGCACGTGACTTCTTGGGCAAAGCTGTAAGGGAATCACCCTTGTCATGTCATGACGACCCGTTTACATGATCTCTTGTACAGAAACTCGTTGCCTCGGATAATCCTAACGAGGCATACACAACGTTTTCCGGCGTCACTCGTTTACGACAGGGCATTAGCCCTCAGAACGTCTACGTCGACCGGAATGAAGAGGATGGTGGTCTTGGCCGAGCTGCTACCTTGGGTCGCATAAGTGCGTGGCGTTTGTTTCTTCACTCTTTCCACGAACCTCAGCCTGTGCCATTTCTAGAAGGACCTGGCTTGGAAGTGCAACCTGCCGCCACCCTCTCCCGTGCAAAAACCACACTCAATGTTCCAGGCAACGTCCGTGAACGTTTCATGGACGAGAACTCCGGCGTAGGCGCATCACCGTCACCTCGAGGTGACAATTTATCAGCTGCAAACCCCCCCTCGCGCAGTAACACCGTCATGACTGCCGGACGACCTGGTCAAGCCGGCTTTCCCACGCGAGGACCCAGCGTGCGCAGCAGACCCGAGTCTGACGACGCTGATATGGCGACATCACCCAAATTTAGTGCGTACACACTCTCCGTCTTCCTTTTCCATGCTAACTCACTGGTCCATCTTTCAGAGGGACCTTCGCGAGCGACCGAGTTTTATGACAATATCGTAGATTCGTATGCTCAGCGATCTCCACCGCTGAATGACCGTGTCGCAAAATGGGCGCGGGGAAATACAGGAGGGCCTACCCGCACGCCCACTGCATCAACCCGCTCGGGCACCCTCAAACGACGCCTCACACGGCGCACAATCGCGCCAAGCATGTACGACGAGGAGGAGGAGGGTTACGGTTCCGGCGAGTGGGACGAGATGTACGAGCTGACGAAGATCAGGGTGAAGATTCACTTCGACGAGGACGTGCGTGGCATGGCGCTGGACCCGGAGTTACCCTTCGTCGAATTTAGACAACGCGTGGCGGCAAAGTTTGAGCTGAGTCCTCAGGCGGTCATGCTCAAGTTCCGTGACGAGGACGGCGGGAAGATTTCGTTACAAGATTCAAGCGACTATGACCTTGCGATTGAGACGGCACGCGAGAGCGCTAAAGGCAGACCAGAGGGCAAGCTCGAGGTCTGGTGCGAGAGGAAGTGACATTGTTGAATCAGTGGCGCGGATTTTATTGCTATGATTCCAGGGATTAATATCTAACTGTACTTCGTGCGTGTATTTTCCACCACTATCCATACTGTCCTTCGTTCTTGCATCGTTTGCTTTATTTTTTTTTTGGTTGCTTTCATTGTCTTGGTGCGGGGCGCCCATGGCATCGCGTCCACAGGAATACCACTACAATACCATCTTGTCAATTGTACGGAATAGCAGTGAGCTACTAGACGTCCTTTGGAGATTGTGAAATTGGAATAAATACATTGTCATACCCAAGAAAAATATAAAGAACTTGTAAAATAAGTGCCAGAGTGTGAAATAGTATGACTGGTACGCAACTAGTTCTGTTCACGAGACAATACGGGTTGTCTACCTTTCCCCAACCCACTTGATACGTCCCAGTCGCAACGGAATTCGGAACGGAGTACAGTGCATATAGCACTAAGGGCCCCATTTATGGCTTACTCTTAGACTGATACAGCCTTTCTCGAGACTTGTCGAAGGCCCGGGCGCGGCTCATATCGTCGTATACACAAACACGTAACGCACATACATAGTGCATGCTAGTAGGTTTGTAGCTAGCCTGAGCAAATACACATCTACCATACCTTTCTGATCGCCTGAACAAAGCGTCATGGGTTCATGATCACTGTCATGAGCCCGCGGACAAAACTGGAGATTTTTCGCGCTCGAGTTCCGCTTCACATTCCGGATATCATTTTAGCTCGCGGAGGTGAGAGGCTGGGAGCTCAGAGTGACTTGGAGCTTACAAAAGTCATACGTAACGAAAGGTCAGTATTATTGCCCAACCTCCCGCATCAGGTGCGTTTGACTTTTTCCTTCGTTGGATCAGGAGTCGTCACTGCATTGGAGTCTTATACCTAGGGGAGCTGCCAGTGCTCAGAATCGCTTCTGACCTCAGTCACATGCTGGAAGTTGGATGCCGTCTCGAGGTCAGCGGAGACATTTGCGCCTCCACATCTACTGTTTCGATGGCATGCACCACCCTGACGCCAACCAAGTACAATTGCATGCCAGCGTTGACGTGGACGAGCTTCCATTTATGAAGCGTGTCATACTATGCACATGAAATTCTGTACAGGGGTACATCAACGGATCAAAAAAAGAAGGAAATGTGAGCGTAACGCGCAAGACGGTGATTTGGCCTATCGGCGAATAAATCACGTGTAAAACGCCGTCAGGGAAAGAGGAGAGGGATCACAGCTTTGAAGTGACCAGCAGGACCCGTTTTACGCATACCACATTACGTTGCCACTGCGTGAGCGGGGCCTGGGACAACATGCGGATTAGCGTAGCCAATTCAGCGGGTCAACGTCACGATGAGGGTCTTGCGGCAAAAGATTGAGATAAGACATCCGACCATTCATATGAGAAGGAGAAGTCGGCACATACGGGAACACCCCCGTGCCCATATATAGGAATACAGCTCGAGGATCCTACGGAAGGAAGAGCCATCAGTATCGGAACTTGAAGGTTATTGGAGGCCGTGAATGCAATGAGCGGAACGCGCATTGCTCATCCAAAGAGATAGTCGCTTAGAAAAGGGCACATTGTCTTCCCGATGGAATGGTCAGATCAGAGCAGTAGAGGTTTTGCGGTCGTCTCGATTTGGAATGAAAATGTCAAACCGATATTGTAGGTGAGCGCCTTGCTATGAGCAGCGAAGACAGATGCCGAGGACCAAATGAGTGCATCTCTTGTCGACGGAGCGCAGTGACAGTGGTGGCGAGCGCTTCCACGACCTCGGCCCAGCGTCTGTTTTGTTGTCAACTGTTTTCGTCCCATCCTCACTCTTGTCGCTGTGATGTGAAAGCGCGTTCACGTGCCTAGATCAACGAACAGCGAACTCAGTCAAGTGGGCGGGGATCGCTCTTTCGTGCCTCTTGCTAAAACCCACCCTACCACGCGAGGTTTTCGCTTAATTTCAGTTTTGCCGAAGCGCCGAGGGGCAAGCCGAGGAGAGGGACGTCACGGTGCCGGCGGGACCGTGACGCGTGCCAGTACTTTGGGGGAGTCAGTCAAGCAAGCTTCCACTTGTCCCAATTTTTCCTTATTTTTTTTTTTTCGCATGATCAGAAATGCAAGAACATTCTCGGTTTTAACCCAATGACCACATTTTTCTTCGCTCCAAGGATGATCCTTACCCAGGCTATTGGTGGACCTAACTTACCGCGTGGGTGTTTCCCCTTAATTCATTTGCAACACTTCAACCAGGCACGTTGCAGCACTAGCATATGTTGCAAACTTCTTTCCCCTATCGCTGTCCAACTCGCTCCCTCGTACCCTCTGGAAGCTTTAGGAGATCTTTACGCAATTTTCCCATCTCCTATGTTGGACCAGCTGGCTTGGTGTCTCCACTGGGTCTCCCCACTATCGTCCGTTACCTACATGACTGCATGAACCTGACTGGATGTGTGCATTTGACTCCCTGAAATTTCTTTGAACTTTTTTGGCCTCTTTTCCACCAAGGTGTGTCTCCTCACCGATAGTTCTTCATCGTGCCATTTGCGTCTCTCTCCTGAAGGCCTGCAGATATATATAATTGGTCAACCCGGTTTCAGATTCACCATCTTCAAAGGTAGCATGTTTGCGCTTTGGCACCACGAAACCAAAACTAGGAACAAACAACATAAGGGAAGGTTTTGCGTGGATGGAATCTGGCTCCTTCAAAGAAACCTTGTAATCAAAGCGTTTACTATACTGCAGACCAAGGACTGGGATTCTCCTTTATCCGGGACTGCGCCTAGTTGATCAAAGATCAAAGATGTAATCCTCCGATTTAATCGGCAATTGAATTGACGTTTTGGGCCCATGTGCGTATGATCTTCCGTAGTTCACTCATGGTTTACTGTTATTTTATTTTTCACCCCAAAGAGGGTAGTCATCCCGTACTTCTTTCATAGGGACCCATCTACAGTATGTCCTAGGGGTACCATATATACAGCGCCTACCCACGTGGTTGTCTCAGTTTTCGCACCCTGTCGATGCGTGATTGGTAAGATTTTGCCTTGCGTCGTTTTTGCCCTGTACAGTACTTACACAGACTATAGTCGGCTGTCGCGCACGCAATTGAACGCATTAAAATCACCCTACGGCTACATGCCTATATCTCTACCTACTGGTATCTCCTTGAGAGATCTCCGGAAGCTCACAAGTGAGAGAAAGCCTGTAGTAGCACTGGACCGGAATTACTATCCATACGGGGGTAGAATGGACTTGAGGAATGATTCGTGCTCAAAGTAGGTACCTCGCTGATCTTATCTCCGTGCTCTTCAACTGAATAACCGTGAAAGCGTGGCGGCATATGCAATAGCGTGGGAGCGCGAACCCGGGTTCTTAAGTCTGATCCGAAACAGGTGATTTACGCAGACAGTTTGAATAGCGTCCGGGACGTTTTACCTCCAGCCCTGCATACCAAGCTGTCGTTCAATACATTCTTCCGTAATGTTCTCACCATCGTTGTGACGATCGCGATTCTAGTAGGTTTCACTCACCTCGTGTCTAGCCAATGTAGCGGTAAACCGCCAGGAACTACCTTCACAAACAGAGATCTGTTACAGTGCAGTAGGGAAAGCTGTGCGAAGAGTGCAAGGCAGGACGCCGGCATCCCCGACATCAAGAACTTTATTGTCATAACTAATCACATTCACCAGTCCTTGTCAGCAGATAGATGCACACCATGACTGAGCCTAGCCCCATTAAGACCGCGACGGTGCTGGGTTCATGGTTTTCATCTGCAGTATAACTCTTATCAGTTCTGTGCCTTTCATACTTGGATCCTGCGTTACGAGAAAGTACTCCGACGCCACCTAATGACGGGATTCATAAAAACTATCTCCTGCCCCCTAAATGCACAAAACATTGACCCCTCCTGCTCCTTCCCGGTCGGATAATCTTGACTGAGGGGATCTTTACAGTACCGGTGGCCTCTATTCTTCCTTTCCTCTCAACATATCTCCTGACTTGACACCCTTGCTTAGTTCTCCCAGTTCTCTATCACCTGATGTCTATTTCTTTCTGCCCTACTCCCAGTTTGGGCTCAATGTTTACTGCGTACGGTAAGTTGCCCACATCCCTCTTTGCCTCGCTCCAACACAGCTATGCGTCTGGCAGCAAGGAACTCCGTGCTGGCCAGTCTCCATCAAGCCATCAAGATCGGATATCTAGAAATTAAAGAAGGCGATCAAGTTTACCGATTTGGGTCGTCTCAGGACAACGTAAATCGCGTTCACCTCACTATAGTGAACGATTCATTCTGGAAGCAATTGTTATTGTGAGTGTTGGCTGCGAATAAATAGACGAGACGATTGACTTCCGCCACCTAGTCAAGGAGACCTAGGCTGTAAGTCATGCCATCCTGGGAGAACAATCGCGATGGTCATACCTTTGCAGTTAGCGAGGCATACATGATCGGTAATATTGAGCTTGATTCGGACACGCTAGGGAATGTCATGGATGTATGTGCTTTTCTTATCCACGATGGATAGGTCATGGTGTCGACGGCATCCCGTTCTAGCTCTGGCTCGACAATCAGTCTGGCATGGCCTCTCTCAACTCTGTCTTCAGGCGGCTCAATTTGGCAGTTTCTGGCCTGTCCAATGCTTTCTTTGGACAAACCCCCACTCAAGCACGGCTCAATGTCATTGAAAGCTATGACCTCTCGAATGAACTGTTCAAGGTACTGTACTGTTCGCTTCCTGGCATCCGCTGCTTGGAGTTCATTAGTAGTTCTTGTTAGGCCTTCCTAAGCAAAGAGATGATGTACTCGTCAGCTCTGTTCAGCGACGAGGAGGGAGGCGTTAACGGTGATTTGCTGTCCGAGTCGAAAGATCGCAGTGCAGATCTCGAGATGGCGCAACTACGGAAGATTCATTACGTTCTCAACAGGGCACGTATTAAGCCTGGACAACGTGTCCTAGAAGTTGGTACGGGCTGGGGCGGGTTCGCCATTGAGGTCTGTTAGAATTATTTATCCGTCTTATCAGCGCATCGCGGTGTTAACTTATTCCCGTGGACAGGCGGCACGGACTTGTGGATGTGAAGTTGACACGCTTACACTATCAATTGAACAGAAAAGGCTAGCAGAGGAACGCATACGCGAAGCCGGTCTGCAAGATCTCATTCGGGTGCACCTTATGGACTATCGGGATATACCCAAGGAATTTGAAAAGAAATTCGACGCCTTTGTAAGCATCGAGATGGTTGAGGTGAAATTTCCAAAGAGATGCTTGCCAAAATAGTCTATTGATCAATCTCACACCACATAGCATGTTGGCCCAAAGGTGGGGTCGCTTGTGCTTTTAGACATGAGAAACTGACAGGTGTCAATTTCACAAGTATTATTCAACCTATTTCAAGACCATGGACAAGACACTCAAATCAAGGGACGCTGCCGCTGTAGTGACCTGCACATCCCGTCCGGAGTTACGATATTCCGAATATCAGTATGTGCCGTCTTACGATTTTGTCTCCTCGGCACAGGGACACCCTTTTTTTTTGGTAGATCTGAAGACTTTGCGAGAAAATATATATGGCCAAGGACGTCCATTCCATCTGCTACTGCTCTCATAAACGCAGTGAATACAGCCACACAGGGTCGCTTCACTGTCGAACGCGTGGAGAACCACTCGGCTCGTAAGTGGGCCTGGCTCATTCAGCACACTCCAGACTTGTTGACCATTTCTACAGACTATGCGAGGACCCTGAGAGAATGGGATAAGCGGTTTGTGGCAAACGTCACTCCCGAAATCCTTGAGAAGGACTTTCCCTCAATCAAAACGGATCCCGCAATGTTTGAGATGCTTTACAGGAAGTGGCGTTATCTTTTTGCCTACGCAGAAGCAGGCATGGGTTCTGGCTATGTGACTTGTCATATGTTCACATTTATTCGCCCTGTATGTGCTCTATACATCTGACCAGTCTTCGAACTCACCGCGTCGACGGGTACCCCTGGAATAGGATGATAAACCGTCCGAATGAAGACTATACGAGCGGAGTTATGCCAGTGCATGAAATTCACGACACGTTTTCTTGTTACATAGGGTGCCAAATACGTGCACAGAAATGTTCTACAGCTATGTCTTTGGGATATGTTGGATTTTTCATTATTTTTGTACTAGTAGGAAGTCGGGCGAAGGCTTGGTTCTTGGAGAAATGGGTATCTAACCTGTATTATGTATGAAACCTTCTTTTGGGAAATAACTGGGGTACGACAACAAATGTACTGGTTTTTGAATTTTATTGGTTTTCTCAGCCCTGGGAGCTAAATTTCCATGCGAAGAAAATGCCCATTTCCGGAAACCTGAGGCTCGATGGAAACAAGTGGAAAGCCCTGCTGATGTGTACAGATTTACGCCAGGGGACTGAATTTTGAGTTTGAGTGAGTGATCAGACGCAGGTCATGAAATGGAGAACGTACAAGAATCTGTCAATGAATTAGAATCCACTGGTGTCGTCGAGGGCTGGGACGTAGAAGAGACTAGGTACAATCAGGTCAGAATAAATTTGATCGAACTCTCAGCTAATTGCGAAGACGAAGCCACCGTATGACTATCGAGGCAGTTTCTTTCGTTCACCACCTTCGCCGGGATTCAACGCAAGACCCGCCACCTGCCTCGTTTGTGATACGGATTCAAAAACCGGGTAGAGGTATATTTGCTCACTTTGCATGCTTGACCGCCCTTAATAGGTCTCTGATCCCCATCTAAATTCAAGCCACGATGGCCACCGGGAACGCGGTTATTGACATTCGTGCGGTTGACAAGAATTTTCGTATGCGAGATGGCGTCCAACTTCAAGCCTTGGAGCTCGAAGCTTGAAACCTGTGGCCTAAGAAGCGATTCTCAGTAGCTGCTCTGTTATAAGGTCGCACATTGCGTTCAGGTGATGGTCGATATAAGCTCCAATGTTTCCTGATCCAAGAGAGTTCTTTCATGACAATGGTCTTCTCTGATTGCAACCGTCACCTGCGACGGGAAGGTAGAAAGTGTGATACTGTAGCGTGCTTGGGACGGTGTGTAGTAAACGGGGTGGGAAACCATTGTGTGGGTAAGTTAAGTGTGCACGGGTGTGGGACGAAATTTTAATTCCCGATTATTATCTCCGAGTCTACCGTGAGACCGTGGTGACCTCCGTTTGAATGGACCCGACGTAGCTCATCTTTGTTATTGCCCTCTTACAACTTGAACTCAGCCCTCCCAATGGCACCTAGACACTCAAGCTACTAGTATGATATCACAGTAAGACGCATGCTTTGCGTGCGAGGCAGAAGGGGTGCTGCCCTCTGAGTAACCTTCGTCCCAACTTTCCATGCTGTTCAAGATCGTCCATGAAGTGTCAACAACACTAATTGGAAATGACCAAATCAATGGCATTTCCTGACATCAATCAGACTGACAGTGCCAGTGAGTGTGGCTCGGACTCAGCAACCCTCACAAGGTGAGTCGGTATCATAATCGACGCGGGACTTTGCTGATCATACATAATACACAGCAACGAGATAGGGGTCTGCCTGACTAGTGGTACCAGTACCAGTTAGGGTGCCGCAGCCTGAGGGGGAAGAGGCTGAGTTGCGCACCCTTACATGTACATACAGGAAGTCACGACCAAACGCTACACGAAAAAGATATTGCGCACATATGGAAACCTGGGTCGCCATAGCAGAGGGAAAGGACGCAGTCGATAGGGAGATGCGTTCCTAGATGTTCAGGTAGTATGGTGTGATGGAGTGGTGCTCACCTCTGTCAGCATCAAATCCTGTCCGGAAATTCAATTCCGTGCCCAATTTGAAGCTTTGAAGCTTGAAGCTTGAAGTGTCAATGTCTCTGGGTGCCTGATCATGATACACGCGGTGGCTAGAGACAATTATATAGGCCATAAATACTAGCTTTGTTGATGTGTACAGTATGCTCTTTGCGCCCTGGACGCACAGGAACGGATTCAGAATAAAGGTCAGTAAAAATAACCGTCGATGTATGCCATACATGTCACCGCATTGTCGCGTGCCCATCATGCCACTACTATCACGTGCTCACTGTGCCTTATCACCTCGAGATTGATCCTGCCATTTAAATACTGGTCATCGACAATTCAGGGACAAAGACAAGTTCCCGGTGAGGTCAACAACGACGCTGTCGTGTACTCGACACATGAAACACTTCAAGTCGGACTGGATGGCTCCAAGCGAGCCACTTTGGCACTAGCACTAGCACGTATCCGTCACTGCCCACCACTGGCCCGGGTGGTCTTGTATTCTCTCACACCACTGGGCAGTCTTGTATTTCCCCCCCCCCACTGCACAGTATAAATGTATCCGATGAAAAAAAAGAAATCAACACTTGTGTTGAACACCAGAACGCTTAAGTTCTGTTCCCCCCAAGTTCGTTAAAATACCTCCAAGAGTCACAGCATACGATGGCTGCAATTCGGCCTCAACTTGAAAAAGCCAGCCAGAGTCAATCCCAGGGAGACAGGTCTTCCGTTCCACACCGCCAACGAGAACAGGTACAGCAAAACGCTATGGTCAGTCCCTATAAATCCCTTCACCACGACGGTCGATGTTCACCTCCATCATCATTCCTTGGCACAGTTTGCGGCTGGCCGCAACCAACATCACCGGGGCAACCTAAACCCTTCTGTTGTAGACGCTGCTATGCAAGATGGACCACAAGGCCCGCATCATATTAATGCCATCTACTATCATGATCACCCCCCTCCACCGGACGTAAGTAATTTCCATCTGCGGCAGACTCACGCTCTCAGGAATCCTTTTCACTGATGTCCCTTTTTTTTTTACACAGGAGCTCGTACTCCCGTATATGCTCCACGACGTGGGATTTCCTCAAGGCTTCCCAGCGCAGCCTGAAGGTATTGTTCACGTATGTCCCAACTCGTCTTTCGATCAGTGCTGATACCAGATGTCTAACTTGATCTTTTGTCGCAGGAACCTCACGGAATTTACCATCTCGATCACGCTGCTCCAGATGTTGCCCCACTGGCAGGCCCTGCCCAAGCGGCGTTTCTTGATCCTTTCATTTATCACGCACCCCCTCCTGTACCCCCTCCTGATCAAGCAGTTACAGAGAATCTTCGACGCTTTGCTAGTCGCTTCTTGCGTAACCCTAATTCACAGATCCATACGGTTAGCGTAGAACTAGGTCCTTCTGGTCGCTACAGGATTGTGATCTCTCTCGACACGACTGACTTTATCTGAAGCAGGGTTTCTCGCCGTTATTTATTCGGCCCATTATTTAAGGGAGTGTGGATATAGTCAAACGAATATTATAACACCAGATGTGCTGATAGTTATTATTTAAGGATATGCTGGCATAGCTATTTTATGGAAGGATGAAGATAGTCCACGTTTCCGTTGCTTGTTGTGCTTTTTTTTCAACGAGTCTTTGATGTACGCCTAGTCCTATGTACAGATATACGATACACATCGTAAACAACAACTCCCTGTTTTACGACTGTATACCATTTGTGCGTGATTGGCATGAAGAATTTTGCTGATAGAGGTGGAAATGTATTATCTCGCTGATATTGCTCTGCCTTTAAGCTTCGAGCTGAACGCGGCGCTGCATCACAATGCCGCCCAAAAACCAAAGAAAACAACCACCACAAAACGCTACGTACCAACAGCGTGGGCTGAGAGAGTATGTGTAATAATGGCTTATAGGTATGATAGTGCGCCGTAGTGACCAAAAATAATGTATGCTGAAATTCCCCTGCCTTCAACTCGGAGTTGACCGCTGCGTTACGATCTGCCTCTGCGAGGAGGTCAACCAGACACGCCTCCACCTCGACGGTCCGCCGCAGACCGTGGCCATACCTTTCCCCACGGTGATTCTGTCCCTGCCAGCAATCGTGGTTAGAGTGGTGGTGTCCTGTGAAATCTCCACGGAAGAAGAGGTCGGAGATAAGAATTGAACTTATGAAAAAAAAAAGTATTAACACTCAGAGGGTGAATCCTAGAAATGCTCCAACTAGTAGGGACATCCAGGACGCCGCCATCCCCCGTAACCATGTCCTCGTCCACGTTGTGCACCATTTCTTGTATTTACATCAGGCCCCATATCCGAGAGGGCATTTTGCTTCTGTCCCCTCTACTCAGTATCTTATCTACTCGACACGCTCTGTATCTGTGAGAGTGTGAGAGTGAATTTACTGGGCCAACGCGTGTTCCGTTTGTTATCATCGTCTGGGCCATCACCAGGGAAGAAGAACGGGGTACTAGCAGCAGCAAGTGGGCCAGACGGGCCACTGGCACGCCAGTGGACGTATTGGCATAAGTGACACAAAGTTAAGCAAAGACGTCGCCATGGTAGGTAACGTGGGCGTCACATCATGATGTGGCAGTGAAGAGAATGTCCGAAAGATGTTCATAGCAGCGGCCATGACAGTTGCATTCACGTTGCTGCGTGCCAGTGGTACCAGTGTCGGTGTCAAAGTCGGTGTAGTTGTGTGCGGTGTGCATCCTCAATGACCACTTCTCTGCGTGATTTGCAGTAGTGTGCCCTAGATGATTGTTGGCGGCCAGTTTTCAAGTTGAACGTTGAACTTTGAACGTTGAGCGCTGAGCTGTCATCACACCCCGGGCCGGGCCCGCGTGCACGTCGGGCCAGTCGCGGAGCCGAGATTCCCGATTAATGTCCATCTTTGGCAGTCCTGTCCCACACTGGATGAAGGTCGCTGGATCTGTTCTTGTCCAGACAGTGTTCTAACATTGAAAAAAAAAGGAAGTTACTAGACTCGGAGGCATCCAATAACACCACCTTCATCACATCAATCAGGCACAATTCCATGCCGATCTGAACGTTTGAATCGTGACCGGAAAGCCAAGGGTGAATCTGCCATTCATATCATACTCTCATACTCCATTTCAAGAGAGATCACAACTCTGAGTGACCGGCGGCACCCGGTTCCATGCGAACTATATCGACCTGTGAATCTGGGTCATGAAAGTGGTGGTTAGCAACGCGTTTAAGATTTCCTTCCGCTGCCTGATCAGGGGGGAGGACATGGTAACTCAAAGGATCAGGAAAAGGTCACTTGGGCGGGGGCTTGGGACATCCAGAGCAGACGCTGATCCATATTTATGCCTGGTAGAGGGAGAAGCAATATCCTATGTCATGATAGGTGATATTGACTTGATGCGGGTGCTGTGGTCCAATCGAACAGCAACGTGTATGCAGTGTGACCGCTGGGTGAGCAGACGTGCGATGTTGTGCCAGGTATTGAAGGCGTAGGGGGGGGAGAGAACGAGGTACTTCTCTGGATGAGAAAGATCCTGAGTTTTGGTAAATACAGGGAAACCTAGAGCTGCGTCACTAAACTTACGGGGGGGATGGGCGAGCTCCTGTGGCCCGGCTACTGCTTCAGGGAAAACTCGAGGCAGCTCAGAAAGAGATCCCAGGACAGAAAACGAATAGAAGTACCTCACGGAGCTTCCAGCTCCCTGAGTTGTATTCGATGGTTGCGATGAAGCCACTCTATGTGGGTGTGCAGCTTAAGCACAGAAAGCGTGGATTTGAGGGAGTAATGGGATGGGTACATGGGTGCCTTGAGCCGAGTTTTGTGCACTACAACAACTCACAAATAAGGTCCCTCAGGCCCACAACAAAGACAACGCGACACTGCGGGAAGCAAGGTACAGTCTCGGTACTTACCAGACGTACTATCACCCTCGGAGTTCATGTGGGGCTGTTTGATCGACGTACTTATACAGTACTGTATAGTACTATTGTACTATTGTCAAGGTGACGCGCAACAGACACCTGAAACATCGACTGGGGAGGTTCTTCACAATCTTATCTCCCCAACACACTTTTTTTTTATAATCAGCGTTCATAGAGCACAGCTAACAAAGAACAAAAATGCACCTGGTCGCGCAAGCTAGCTAACTAAAGGTGACCTGGGTGGCTGGTGGGGGGGTGAATGTAACTAATGTGTGGATGTATGGGCTGTGCATCTGGGAAAAGGTCACGGTGGCGAAGGCTCTCAGCCGTGATCACGTGATCCTCCAGGGGGTGTGTCTGCCAGTGCTAGGTTTGACACATGCTTGCGTTTCTTCAATGAATCTCGCGAGGGCTCGGATAGGGTGGGGGCTGTAGGTGAGGAGGCGGTCGCGAGCCTCTCTGATGAGGGGCATTCAGTTATGACGTGTGACGGGGTCTGCAGGGCTGCGCGACTGCGCTGACAGTCGTGGGGGTCAGGTTCTCATGGGCGGTCTCTCACGTTGTACTCCCCTGTGAGAGCGTGCTCAGAAAGGTGTCTGATTGCAGTGCAGAAAACTGGCTGGGAAACTTTGGCAGTCCTGGTCGTGGTGGGCCTGATGGTAGAGCGCGGATGGCGCCGGGGGATCGGCTCGTCAGATTCATTCCCAGTCAGTGAAGCCCTAGTGTCGCGCTGCTACTTGGAGAGCTGCAACTGTAGATCTTCCCACACTTCAATGTTTTAACATTCCTATTTAACCTCAGAGGAGATAGAACATCTGACCAGACACGAATGCTCTACATACTACTAGTACTGTATTAACCGGGCGCTGTAAAAGCGAAAGAGCCACGCCGTGTGAGATGGTATGGTACGGTACGGTACTTCTATCCGCTTTTACCGTCCAGATCTCTCATTCCGATCTGAAATCAGTGTAGGCTGAGATCATTGATTATCACCGAAAACTGCTTCATGACTGCCCATTCACACGCTTCGTTAGACGCGCACTTTATCTGAGTCCCCTTTCCGTCCTTCCCCACATACTACGTTGTGGATAGAAGGGGGGGGGGCGGAAGTTCTTTCTCGATTTATATTGATTTCAAATTGAACAGTAACACGTAAGCGGTGTGGGTGAGCAGACGTGCAGTGCGATGTCGTGCCAGGTGTTGAAGGTGTGGGGGGGAGGGAAGTAAATGACGTACCTCTCTGGATGAGAAAATATCCTGAGTTTTGGCAAGCAGAAGGAAACCTAGAGCGGATTACTAAACTTACGGGGGCGATGCGGGATCTGTTGTGGCCGGGCTAGAGCGTTGGAGAAAGATTGGGGCCGATCAGAAAGAGATCCAGGGACCAAAAACGATTAATAGTACCTCACGGAGCTTCCAGTTCCTTGAGTAGTATTCGATGGTCACGATGATGCCATTCTCGGTGTGTGAACAGCTTGAGCACCGAAAGTGTGGTTTTGGGGGGGAAATAAGAGGATGGGCGTGTCCGTGCCTTGAGCCGAGTTTTGTGACCATTTTAGGCGCTTATCGGCACTACGACGAAAACGTCGAAAAGCTCCACTGTCCCAGGGACGTCTGAGGCCCTGCGCTGAGTCCTACAATCTTCGCTCCGCTCCGACTGACGCGCCGTGAGTCGATCATCAGAGCCATCCAAGATCTCTCAGCCCGATCCGTAATCAGCGCAGGCTCTATCGAGCCCCCCTTACCGCCTTACCCCCGTGTATAAATGCGTCCAACGATATGCAAAGGAAAAATAATTCAACACGATACCTCAACAATAACTTCCCTTCGCCGTGAAAGCACAGCGTCAGATGGCCGAAATTCAACAGCAACCTGAACAAGCCAATCACTCCCAAGGAGTTATGTCTTCCGTTGCACACCAAAATGTTATGGTCAGCTCTAAATGTAGCGATGTTCCCTTCATGGTCAATACTCATATCTACTGTTCATATTGTTTCTTAGTCCCAGTTCGCTGCTCACCATGGCCAAGGTCATTGGTGTGATATGCATCCCCCGAGTGGGGACGTTGCTATGCAAGGTGGACCACGAGAACCCCGTCATATCCATGCCCCTCACTATGACCTGGGGTTCTATCACCAGCCCCCACCGGGTGTGAGCAATGTCCATCTGCCTCCTCTCTTTGACATCCTTTTCACTAATGATCCTTCTTCCAAAGGATCATGTGTTCCTACATATGGATCACAATGTAGAGTTCGTTCAAGGTTTCCCAACACAGGCAGAAGATGTTGTCTTTGTATGTGCTAACCTCTCCTCCAATTCCCGTATGAACGGTCAGTTGTCTAACTCGATCTCTTACTGCAGGAACTTCACAACGCCGACAATCGCAACAATGCCAATCCAAATGTTGCTCCCGGTCTCACCCAAGCAGCCGCACCTGATCCATTGGTTCGTGATGCCCTCCCTCCTGACGAGGCAGCGGCGGAGAATCTTCGACGTGTTGCTATCCGCTTCTTGCGTCACCCTGATTCACAGATCGATATGGTTCGCATGGAACCGGGTGCTGCTGGTCGCTTCAAAGTTGTGATCTCTCTCGAAATAGCTGATTTTTTCTGATGTGGCGTTTTGTTCCGTGACTTGGTACTCGGAGATAGCCACATTTGTCTGCGGTTTATGCCTTCTCGTATCCGTCGATGTACGCCTTGAGTGCAGAATCCTATGTATGGACGCATCGTAAATGGAAGCTCTTTTGTTTTAAGGCCAGTGTGAGATCGTGCCTGATTGGCGTGAAGAAGACAGATACGTGGCCGTGGAAGTGGAAGCGTGCAATGATTCCTTCATGTGCGCTTGCTACTGTAATAATATCCTCGGCCTTCAAACTTCAAGTTGAACGCAGTGCAAAACGACAATGACGCCGCATGCTGATGTCCCCCCGCCTTCAAGGTCGAGAACTGCACTATAATCCGCCGCGAGGTCAACCAGGCACACATCGGCATCAACAGACACCTTGTAAGCTCGTCTTTTGGCGTGCCGTACACTTTCTAGTGGTGGTGGTGGTGATGGTGGTATGTCCGCTTCAATATCCATCGAATAAGAGGCCCGGGGACTCGGAGGGATGCGAGAAAGGCCTCTTACAACGTCCAGACTCCAGAGCACCTCCATCTCCTTTGCGTCCACTGCCATGTTCTGCGCCTCTTCTATGGTGCCATCGCGCCCAACTAGCGTCGCTACTGCTTCAGAGCGGGCTCGATGGCGGCAGGGGTAAAGATGAGGTATCGGACCATAAGCGTTGAGTGACCATTCCATCCTCTTCATTCCCCATCTTCGTCGCTGGCACCTCGGTCGTGGCCAATCTCCTCGTCATCGCCCGATGAGGCGGGGAGCGGGCTCGCGGGTGTATCGACCAATACAGGCCTGGTCATCCCAACACCAAGTCCACTCAACATGTTCTGGATCGGCGACACGCCGACAGCGACTTTGAGCCGAAGCATGTTCTGTTCGTCATCATCATCTGCACCCGGCATCGAGGGAGAACAACGGGCTCGAGATCGCAGCCGAAGAGTTCCGCGCCGTAGCAGTGAGGCATTCCGCATCGGCGTATCTGTCGCAAGGTAACCATGGTCTTGGCCGTGGTAGGTGACGAGGGCGCCTCCAGTGGTGGTGAGGAATATGTCTGCAAAATGGCCGCCGTCACGGTAGCGGCCGTGACTGTTGCGCTCAAGCACCTTGCCAGTGGCTTGCTCGCGTGCATTCGCCGCTTCTCTCCGCATAAGTGCTTCCGCTGGCAAGCGCGAATTCATTGCAGTCGTGGTGCATGCCCAAGCTGGAACGGCATAGTTTTTCTCCCATTTAATGTCACTGGAATGGGGTCCTGAGTTAACGCCGACATAGCAGCCGCGTTAGTGAACGGGGCCTTGATGGGGTAGGGTACTGTCTTTGGGGAAGTGGGAAAGGCGGCAATGATGAGGGCGTTTCGAGTGGTGCGGAGGACAGCATTTGCGGAGGGTGATGGAAATATTTGGTCCGAGAACATGATGGTGACTGAAGAAGGCAATGAACGCGACAAAAAGGTGAACTTGCATTGAGGTGCGGAGCTTTCACAGTACGGTAATGCGGGACCCGTGTATCTCGACAACATCGCCCATTCTGTTCTCCTTCTCAAGCACGACGGCCTTATCATCTGGATTGGTGCCGTGGGGGTCTGTGAAGAAGCTGGAGTCGGAGCGAAATCGATGACGGGTCAATTGTGTGCTGAGCTTGTTTGGTGAGAAGTTGGAAGAGGACTTCGATCATTATGATCTTGATAGAGCGAGGGCTCGTGTGTCTTGATGACGAAATATTTGGACGCCCTTCTGGTAAGGGGTGGATAGAGCGAAAAGTATTGTCAGTGAGTGAGCACATGCCAGAGTGAGAGTTAAGGAGGTATGATAGACTATAGGACGCCGTTCGGCACTTTCTTCGTGACTGAAAGATCGCGAGCGGCCCTGATGAGTCGGTGAAGATGTGAAAGGGAATCCATAGATAAGTTGCTGCCTCTGGAGCTGAGAATTTCGGGAACTTGAAGTCGCTTTGGGCTTGTGGTCGTGACTCTCGTCTCGACAGGTCCTCCCGACTCCTCCGAGTCAAAATTTGCGGGCTCGGATAGATGCTTGGCGTAGAACGTAGTCGCGTTCATAATATGTGCTGGCGTAGGTGAGGTGAGGTGATATCAAGTAAAACAGCAGAACCGGTTTACACACCTCGTGGGAGGTGCATAGGCGCTGGAATTCGTATCCCTCTACAGCAAACTTGCAAAAAACCGTTTTCCGTTTTGATAAATCCGGGTGACGAGAGGCCCGAGTCATCAGATCTACATCAGAAGCAGCAAGCGCTTCTTCCGCACAGATCTACAAGCCGCATGGCTACGTAGCCAAAAACTTGAACCGTATTCTGAGAATAGGGATGATTCTCCCCCATTGTCGCTTCATCTGACGTCGACAATCAAGAGATACCCCGGAGTTCTGACTCGGACGGGCCGCCTTCTCGTCTCGCTTTGTAAGTTGAATGCACTGGATTTGTTTACCGGATCCGCTCTGTGTCTGGACGGTGTTCCGACATTGAATGAAAGAACAAGAAATGTCAGAGAAATTTCCAGGGACATACTAACACGCCTCCACCCCTGCTACATCAATGACATATCGTACTACTGTACAAAGGATTCTGTACCCAAAGCATACGACAATGGATAAAACGCAAGACAGAAACATGGGCTATATCTGTATATTCACAAAACGAAATGCTAGTTCATAGAGAGGACATTGCCAGTGGCCGTTTCGAAAGAGATCAAAACCCTGACACGACCGGCAGTACCCGGTTCCATGTGAAACATATCGGTCTGTGAATAGGGTAACCCAACAGGCGGATAGCAAGGCGTCGAGGATACCCTCCCACTGGAACTGCCTCGTCGGGAGAGAGGACATTGTGAACCAACGGATCAGGTACGGCCTCCTGGGCAGGAGCCGCAGGACCAGGGACAACATTCGGATCAGCATGATCGAGATTGTAAGCTCTGTCAGGTCCCTGCGGCAAGAGATCGAGTTGGACATCAGGCCATTCATACAGGAAACACGTTACAACATCTTCTGCATGTGGTGGCTCGCCGAGGAAGCCCTGAGGAATTCCTATAACATGGACCATAGGTGGGGAATACGTACCCCTGTGGAAAGACGGGTCATTTGTGAATAGGATGCTCGAGAATACGCAGATGGAAGTCTTTACATCCGGTGGAGGAGGCTGGTAGAACCCCATGTCGTAGTGAGGGGCATTCAAGTTGATGTGGCGCGGCTCCCGTGGTCCACCTTGCGTAGCAACGTCCCCAGCAGGGAGACGTACAATGCCCCAATGACCTTGGGCATCAGCAGCAAGCTGGATTTAAGAAGTGGTGGTATATAAATGAGCGTAGGCCGTTCAAGTTGCGGCTGAATCTCAGGCATCTGATATGTTGCCTTGAGGGTTCAATCAGCTTAGGAGAGAGACAAACATTCCCTTGGTCATCATACTCATACTGTGTGGTATGGGCGTATGAAGTATCATATCTCGAAGGCGCATCTCAGCAAGATCTCGGAGTCGTGGAACTAAATAAAAAACCTTTTTTTTATTTTTAATAATTACGTAGATCCAACTCTAGATCGTGGGGGCAGCTCTCACGTACGTTAGCCACATAGTACCGCGACAAATCGATGCGCCCACGTTCGGTATCATCAGTAAATGGTGCGAAACTTTTTACACATTCTTACTTTTGCTAGCAGAAAAGTGACCAAGTGGAAATTCTCACTTTATTTGTGCTATGGAATGTCTGTAAAATCACTGCCTTTTCAGCTTTTTTTACCTTGTGAAAGTACAGCAGAAAGCAACTTTTTGGGGGGTTACTTTTGGGTGCACTTTTGCTACTTTTTTTCTCTTTGTGGCTTACTCAAGGCTCAAGCTTGCACAGGCTCAAGCAAGCCCA
>QLPA01001034.1:0-65466 GCA_003313945.1 Lactifluus pinguis
TTCATGGCCCGGGCCTGAGGTACTGCGCAATGTGACAATGGGAGGCACGAAAATCTATGTTTCAGGCACAATGATCCTTGCCAATGGGATAGTACACGCATGACTGGTCTTTCCAAAAGACGTGGATTTGAGTTGAGTGCCAGACTGCCAGTGGGTGCTGCCGGACCAGTTCCAATGGTATCTACCACATATCTGATCTGCCATATCATCAAGCATAGCAGAAGGTCACAATCTCAAAATGCTTCCTAACGTTGACGACGACGACGGTGACGACGTGCCAGGGCACATCAACTTTCCCCACCGCTCCCACATGCCTCTGCGCAAGTCCGGCAGAACACCTGGGTCACGTGTCGAGCTAGACGAGAATGAACATGGGCACACGACGCTCCATATCTCGGCGTGGTTTTCTGAAGTCCCGTTTGTGGCGCTATTCGCCGGACGGGAGCGCGAGATTCGATTTTTTTATTGCTAAGGTTATTTTGGCGGTGATGGCGCGGTTGTAGGCATACAGAGTGTCGCTCCATTCGGCATATGGGTTGAGGGATGTCGATGGGGCCATTGGTGGAGGTGAGGCCTCTAAGCACGGATATTGATCGCGGATTTGTCCTGACAGCATGAGGTCTACCATTTGTTATGGCTAATGGTAATTAGTAGGCCAGCGGACCAGTCCCTGTTCGAATGCCAGGTTAAGAGACTTTTGTCATCACGGATACATACTACATTTGAATGGACAAAGTAAAAGGCTGCTGATAAGATATTGTGTGAGGATCGCACAAGGACTTCTATGCCTTACTACCGAATGTTGGCGCCAGTACACGTTGAGCTAACTTGAACACCTTCGGGGCTTAATCCGAGTCCTCCGAGTCTGCAGTACAACGGGGGCCTACACTCTATTGCCTTTATCACGAGCTGATAGCAAGCTGGCCCACCTCTCCCCCCGGACGACAGCCAAACAAAGTCATGTGATGTCTAAGCTCTCCCTGTTTATTCTTGTTGTGGCACGTCGTACCTCATCTTTTTCTGCTGTGTCCTTCCGTCCCTCACTTCTGTCGCCGTCTCGTTGTTGTGGCCTCTGCCTCTGCCTCTGCCCCTGCATTCTCCTCTGCCTCCTGCTCCTGCGTTGCCCCCATGTTTTCGCCTCCTCCTCATCGCGCCCTCTTGGAACGCCCTCCATTGGGCTGTGGGGAGTCCACGGCGCACGCTGCCTGCACCGCGCCTTCTGTGTCTCCTCCCCGGTACGTTGTACGCTGCTTGTCCCGCCCCAACGCGTTCTGACCTTTTTTTTTTGCCTCCACCTTCGCCTCCCCTGCCTGCGCCTCCTGCGCACTTCCATCTCCTTCGTCGTCCCGCCCTCCTGCGCTTCCCGCGCCTCCCTTATCTCCCATGCCGCGCTTCTGCGCCTCCTCCCGTGGCTTCTCCTGCGCCTCCCCTCCTGCGCCCCGCGCCTCCTCCCACGTCCCTCGCCTCCTCCGTGCCCCGCGGCTTTTCCTGCGCTTCCCGTGCCTCCTCTGCCTCCTGCGCCT
The DNA here is from genome assembly GCA_003313945.1 of Lactifluus pinguis. NCBI lineage: Eukaryota > Fungi > Basidiomycota > Agaricomycetes > Russulales > Russulaceae > Lactifluus > Lactifluus pinguis. Next base: position 1,524 of record QLPA01001034.1, read on the forward strand.
GCGCCTCCCCACCGCTTTCACCTCCTCCTGGATCCACTGGCACTGCGGGGCGGTCTACAGTGTCACGCTGCCTGCCCGCCCCAACGCGTCCTGACATTTTTTTTCGCCTCCGCCATCTGGACCACCGCCTCCTGCGCCACTGCCTCCGCACCTCCTGCGTGTCCCGTGCCGCTTGTACCTCGCGCGCCTCCTCGTGCGCCTCTTCCTGCGTCCCTCGCCTCCTGCCTCGCCGTGCGCCTGCCTCGCCTCTTCCCGTGCCTCGCACGCCTCCACCACCGTCACCTCCCCTGCCAGGGCTGTTCCACCAAGGCCTGTGGAACCCACCTGTACATAGTCCTAGATAGTTATTCATGTTGTAGTTTCTCAGCTCAAATATATAAAATTTGTTGCTTTAATTTGTGTCACCATTTAAGTGAAAAAGAAAATATTTTAATTTTATTTGTGTGGCTCAAGTCGACTAGAGCTGTAGCTAAGTCGAAGTCGCACGCATCATTATCAACAACTTCCAAAAATGGAAACCACGTGGTGTTGTTTGGTTGTCGTCCGGGGCACTTCGCGTTCATCATGGCGGTCGTGGCTACTCTTGCCGCCCCAGTTCTTATTCTTGCCGCGGTAGTCACAATTCCATTCATTAATTTTGTCAAGCCTATCGTCATCAGACTCGGACTATTCCCCACTCACATAGCCACTGGCTATACTGTCCCATCGATTTCGACAGCCATCACAAAAATCATCACCATCATTCCAATGGCCATTGAAATGATGGTGATGATTTTTGTGATGGCTGTCGAAATCAATGGGACAGTATAGCCACTGCCCATTGCCGCCATCACCGCGGCCATCATTACCAGCCTCTCTCTCATCTTTGCGGCCTTTCCTTCCGCCCTTGTCATCTCTATGTTGGCTTTGATCCTTTTAATTATTGCGGCAATTATTCATCTTTGTATCACCGTCCTTAATTGGCCCGGCGGACCTTTGGATAGTGCGACAGAGTGGACCATTTTGCAAGCGCACCGAATCACCACTGGCACGACTCGGGCGTTGGCCTACCTACCTGACTTGCTACCTGAAGTCCCAGTCCGCAGATGAATCACAGGCCGTACTAGGGAGCTGTTGGTGAGGAGAGGAGACGTTGACTCGGACAATGGACTCTGAATCAACTAAAGGCCAAGACTACGCTGTAACTTACTAGTAGTTCAATGAGGCGTCTGCGCGATGCTGAATCTGCGGGCCGGTAACAACACAGCACTTGCTTGGCATTACGTATTGATGCGTCTGTGTTGTACCTGATGACCAGATCTGGGCATCCCTGAGACTGTTCAAACTTGCTGCGTTAATGTCCTTTTGAACGCTTAACCTGCTTAAACCGTTGTTTTGAACAGTTTTAATAAATCAAACCTGAGAGGCCCATGAGACCTTGCTTAAAAACTTGCTCCCTGACATTTAACGAAGTAATATAACGAAGTCTAGGAACTTGTAAGAGTCAAAAAAATTAAATAAAAATTCGAGCTTTTTTTGAAAGAGATAGGAAGTAGATGTGACTGTCGAGTCAAGGAAAGATATGATCGACTGGGAAACGTCATTAATTAATCTGTTGATTTCAGTACACCTGACCACGACGGCAACAAATAAAAATGCCTCAACGGGGTTGAATTTCGACCCCCTATACACCTTCAAGTTGCATGCTGCTCATTTCCGCTGTGACCTAGTAGTCATCGACACGGGCTGCCTAGTAAGGGGGTAAGAGTGCCCGTTAGTAATGCGATAGCGCTTCTGGGCCGTATCACAGACTTGCGGGTTTTCCTTGAAAGGGTCCACTTGCAAGTTGACCCACTCGTTCCCGGTCCCGGCAGTCCCGGCAGTCCCGGTCCCGGTCCCGGTCCCCGTTCCCGTTCCCGTCCCCGTCCCAAGGGGCCCAAGGCTCTCGATCGCGGCAATGACGGCAACGAGAAAGGTGAAGGCAAGGCCAGTCAAAGTGGAAACGACGGCGAAAGAGGAGACAATGGCGACGACTGCAATAGCGATGATGGCACCGATGACAAGGGCCGGGGCGATAAAAAAGATGCCAATGGAGATGGGAACGCCGATAAAGATGAGAATGAGGATGGTAAAGGCAAAGAAGCAGGCGACAATAACCTCTTCGTCAGACTTTTGACTGGGATTGGCAATTTGAGTCATGATTGATAAAAATGGCAAAGTCAACGAGCGTGTGCACGTTCAAGCACGTTTAAGTACCTCCTCTCGGCTCTCGCCACCTCCTCTCCCTCCTCCTGAATCGCGTGACCGTACCCCTGTGCTGTGCGGCTGGGACTATGCGTCATAGGAGCCCCGCTCGTCGTCGATCGAAGTTCCCAGATCGAGCTTTTCAGACCGTGTCAACAGCCGACACACTGGCAGGCTGGCATTCACGCCGTATGTAGACGGTTCAACTGAATGCGCGCGAGAGCATCGAGATGCCTGTCCGTGCGACTTTCAGTCTTTCCACCCTCTGAGCGGTAGGATTAATCCCATCATGGAACGGTATCATGATGAATCGCTCCTTCGTCGGGCACGAGGGAACACTGTTGACGACCTGCCGATCTCGATCAGACCTTCGATACCTGAATTGATTGACAGTAAGAACCTACAGAACTGACGATGTAACCCAGGAAGCAGAGTGTATATATGTGCAAGTGATGCAGGTGCGAGGACAAGTATACAATGTGATGATTGGATGGGGGTGGAATAGAATGAAAATGCGGTGATTTAGAGGCCAGACGAGTCAGGGTGCCCAACGTGATAGAAGGATGCTAAATTAGGTTGGGACGTTAGTGAAGGCATGCGTACATAAGGTAACAAAGGAAAGAAAAGAGTGGAATGTTAGATGTGCACGCTGAAAACAATAATACAACATAACAGGAAACGTGGTAGCAATCAGGACTATAACACAACAGATCTACACCCGAAGAGTGAGAGAGAATAAGAAAGAAAAGATAGCAAGGAAAGGGATGTAGTACAAGCTGCAGGAAGAATGTCAATGCGGTGCAGTGGCACGATGAAACTGCTGGAGAGCTTCTGCGTCCCACGGCGCCGGAATACGCGTAACATCGTCAAGGTTCTTGTCCGCACGCGCATCACGCAAACGTTCGCGGGTCGGCATTTCCATCCGTGCGCGGCATCGCACAAGTCGGAGCTTTGTTCGCTTGATCCCTATTCAAATTTATGGTCCAATAATCAGCGCACGCTGCGATCGCAAAGATATGAAGAAGGAAATATACGTACAGGTGGCGATCGTCTCGCGGTCCTCCTCCATGAATGGGTTGCCCTTCTGCAGCAGGTCGTCCTGGAGAGCATACAGGCACCACAGCGACTCTTCATACAGGCGCTCGCACTCATCGGGTGACTTGTGTGTGTCTAGCAGCTCATTGCGCGCCGCAGTCCGGCTCTGTAATTTCATGAGTGTGATTGGGGATAGAGGGAGAGGGACGAAAAGGTACATACGAGAGTGAGCGCGCGATTGTACACGAGTTCGTCCACCCAGGTGGTAGGGCCTGTGTATTGAGCTGGCAGCCACGTCTTGACGAGTGCCGCACGGTCGTTACAGCGTAGAAAATGGTCCTTGAACCAGCCGAGCGCTACGCCACCAACGCCACGTGATCCAGTTAGAACTTGGAAATAGATGGAGAGTGAGTACCAAAAGGCGAGCAGCGTACCTTCATCGAAGCCCTCGGAAAGGACAAAGTCACCTTCTGGATGCCGCATTTCCATATGTTCTTGGTACTTACGCAGCTCGTCGATTCCCTTTTGGGAGAACTGCATGACGAGCATGTAGATCGCGACGCAAGTGACTGCGTTGTACTCGGCCTGAACGTCCGCGTTGCGTCGCCGCGCTGCAACTTTTTCGTTCTCGCCTTCGCGCGGGGCGAATTTGCTCGGATCCGGAAGCGGTTCTAAATCAACAGCCATTAGCCACCACCATCAATGGGCTTACAAGGGAAGTGAAAAGAGGGGGAAAGGACGCACTCTGCGGCACGCCCTTCACAAACTCGTACATCTCGTCTGCCCAGCGCGTGATCACATGGGTCTTCTGTGCTAGCTGTTCTAGCGCGCCGAGCAACTCGTCCTGCACCGGGTCGACGTCCCCTACGCCACCGCCCATGCTTGCAGAACACGTTCGCGGAGACGACGACCCTGTCCCCTGTCCACCATAACTAAGAGGGGCAAAACGAGGGGGCGAGCGCGGGCTGCCGACACCTGCGCCAAAGAGCTTCTTCGAAGCCAGCGATATGGCGCGTGAGAGAGCGTTTGTCGCGGAACGGCCCGTCGGAATCGGTACGCCACCGTGGCTCGGTGGTGGTGGGAAAGTTGGGCCAGATGGTGAATCTGGTGAGAGGTGAGGTAGAAGATCAGGGAGGCGCTTCTCATCGTTGGCAGAGGCAGGCGTCGGCGGTACTCGGCGGTCAAGGAGAGGCCGACGCCGGGCTGCATTGATCTCTGTGGGATGGTCTGATTTTCTGAAGAGTTTGGTATGTATTAACAACTTACCGTCCACTGCCCGATTGAATTCGACAGCTTGTGTGTCTCCTACAAGTACATACTCCCTACGGAGCAAGCCGTCCTCTTCTGTCTCCCCTGGAATAATAGAACCTTCAGTCGATAACGGCGTCAAAAGCGGCCTCGACACGGGAAAAGACATATTGGATGTCGCACGGGCCATTGGTGGAGGTTCCTTGGGGGGACTGTAACGAGGTGAGGTCGCACTTCTTCTCACACGCACAGGACTATCCATCACGTACCTCGAAGATGATTCCTCTTGAGATCGAGATGCTCCCTCGCTCTCACGCCTCCTAAAGTTAAACTTGCTTGGTGGGATCATTACCCGCGGGTCGAGAACCTCGGGCGGGACTCGCATATGGTGTTCAGGAATCTTTCCATCATCTACCGGCTCTAGAGGAGGTGGGGTGGGGGGCTTAACAACTATTGGCCGGGGAAATTTGGAATTTGTCATAGCTTCGCTCTTAAAGAAAGCTTCAAAGCTCGTGCGCTCGGCGGGATTTTGCCGCAAGAGAGCACGGATGAGGGCTTTGATGTCCGGGGAAACCACTTGTGGTGGGTCGTCACCCGGACGCGGTTGATGGGAGGGGTCTTCATCAGGAAACTTAATTCCCTTGGAGTGATCGATCTTCTTTAGAAGTTCGATGTGATTGGCAGCGCGAAAGGGGGCTTTGCCGACAGACATTTCGTAAAGCACAGCACCGACGGACCAGAGGTCAGCTTTGGCATCGTACTTCTGACCACTGAGGATTTCGGGTGCCATGTAGAGCCTGGGAGAGAATTACTCATTTAGTTATGACTGAGACGAAGTACGCAAGATGGGAAACTCACGGAGACCCACAAAGGGTCTCTGCCATCATTGCGTTCGGAAGGGACCGCGCGAAGCCAAAATCAGCCACTTTGAGGAGGGGAACTCCTAAAGGGTGACCGCGAACCAAATCTTCATTGCCTGGGGGACGTAAGAGCAAGTTCTGTGGCTTGATATCACGGTGGATCAGGTCTCGTTGCCGCAAAAACTTGAGTGCACGTGCTATAGGGACAGAGGTTACCGACATGTGTAACCAGATAAGGAGAGCCCGCACCGAGTTGCCTCAGGAAACTTCGGACAACGATTTGGGCGAGACCACCTGTCCTAGGGTGGGGATAATACTGGGGTGCAGCACCAGGTTCGGGAATATATTCTAAGGTTTCTACTCGTCCGCGCTTCTTGAGGTAGTTGGTGAGATCGCCCCCGGAACAGTACTCCATGATGAGGTATATGTTGCGCTCGGCGCGCTTCAAGGGATTTCAAAATGGTTTCAATATTAAAAAAAAAGGGTGAAACGCACGATGATATCGATCAATTTGGTGATGTGCCGATGGGATAATAGCTTAAGAATGTCGATTTCGCTCTGGAGGTTCTCGAAAAGCTTGGCAGAGAGATTGCTACGACTGACAGTCTTGATCGCAACTTCGTGACGCGTCTCCTAACCAAACATTCGTGTTGTTAACAAAGCCAATGGCAAATGTAGAGAACGCGACAGGTCGACACTCACTTCATTGTAGCCTTTGTAGACGGTCGCGAAGCTTCCCTTACCGAGGTCGCCGACTATGACATAAGGCTTTAACTCCTCATCCTCCAGTCGTTTGCTGGATGAATGCGTTCGTTCAGCTGGCGTATCAGCCGTGCCTGCCATGGGTTATTGGGTGATAAGAGAATGATGTAGGAAGGCAGGGTAGGAGAGGAGGGGCGAGTTATCGCGTGAAGATGATGGTGAAGAATAGAAATGGAGGAAATGAAAGGGAGAGTGCTTAATTGGATTTATCAGCAAGTTGAGGTCAAAGCAAAGCAGAATTGGCCAGACTTGGACTTGCTTGACTGGGGCAGTGACCGAGCGAGCGACCGTGTGACTTTTGGATTATATCATATCTATCACGTGTCACTCGTCCCGACATCAATGTCTCCATCAAACACCCAAGATATTGACACGGGTCAACCATTAAACAAGGGAAAGGCGAGAGCAGTCAACGGCTGTGATCAAGAACCTACAGAAACAACTCCCTTACTACCCCATCAATCCTATGTCATTCACACTGACGATGATAACCTAGACACCACCGGCCAATCCAACCGCTCCAGCTTACTATCCACACTCACCACTGTATTTCTCACCACACTCTTCGTCTCAATCCTCCTCATACTACTTCTAATTTCACTTGCTTACTCTTACGCCGCAAAGGCATCCCAGTTATCAGATCGAGACATCCTAGATACTGGCCTCTTATTTCGTGGCCCGGATGCACTCGATGTACTCAACATCTCGGAACATGGCGAAGTATGGCTAAGGATTGATGGTAGTGTCGGTTTTGATGCAGGCGCTATCATCGGTGTAAAGCCCGACGACGGAGACAACTTCTTGCTTGACGCCTGGAAGGCCATTGGACGCTGGGGCATCCGCAATCTCGATGTCGTTTCTATCACCCTCTCCTCTATCAACATTACTTCCAATGATGACCCCCCTACGCATTTAGCTTCTATCCGTACTTTTCCATTCCAGATTCCTCTCACCGCAAATCCTCCGGACGACTCCTCGTGGTTGTCTCCAATTTCTCTACCCGTGCAGGTCCATCCCTCACAAAATCTATCTACTTGGCTCAACTTTGCACGCGAAAGCTGGAGCCACGGTTATGTCGTCGCTCAGGCCTCAATTTCTCGAGCTAAACTTCAAGGCGGCCCATTACGCGGTGCCACCTGGCGAAGTTCACTCAGCACAGATAGGTCAAATCTTACAGTCGGACTCCGTATGAAGAGTACGTTTACATTCTCCTTTTAACCCTCAACAGCCCTGACAGTCTTCTAGTCCCTATCCTGCCCAGCCTACCTGCTCCAGGCGACGGTCCACCCCTACCATCCATCTCTGACCTAGTCCACCTCACTCAATTTTCCGTCTCATCTGGTGCTGAAAATCTTACCCTCGATGCAGAAGCGACGATTTTTAATCCTATCCCCTCAACAATTACCCTCACCGCACCCCCTCTTCCTTTCATCGTCTGGGTCCCGCCCTCACCAGACTCAAATGATGACTCCCTTATCCCAGTGGTCTCCGTCACTTCAGCGCCATTCACCCTCACACATCCAAACATTACATTCTCCCTTCATGGCAACGTTTTACCTATTCACCGATCCGCGATTCCTGCCCTCTCGTTTCTTATCTCTGATTATTTATCCGGCGTCGACCATCCAATCTCAATCACAACTCCATTCAAACTATTCTCCAATTACACCGCCCACACAATATTCCCCGCTCCTCATCCACGACCTGAGGTGCTGCGCAACGTGACAATTGAAAGCATGAAAATCCACGCTTCAGGCACAACGATCCTTGCCAATGGGATCGTGCATGCGCGACTCGCCTTTCCGAAGGGCATGGAAGTTATGGTGCACGTTAACCGGGTGCTGCCTGACGTACTTGTCTTTGACGGACCACTCCCAACCGTATCTACTGCCGAACCCACCGTTACAACATCAAGCATGACAGAGAACAATAGCTTTGAGATGTCCTCAAAAGGTGACGATGATAATGATGACGATGATGACGATGATGACGACGACGTGCCTCCGGCACATCCACTCCCCTCACCACTCCCACCACACGCCTTTGCGCGGATCCGACCTCACAGATGGGCCACCGCGATGAGCTCACCGACGGAGCCTCGACGGGACTGGAACGAGCACGGACACACGACTCTCCATATCTCGGCGATTTTTCAAGACGTCCCGCTCGAGGTGCTACCCGGTCGGGACCGCGAGTTTCGCAGCTTTGTCGGTAAAGTTATTTTTGGACGTGGTGATGGCGCGGTTGCGGGCGTGCAGGGTGTCGCTGCAGTTGGCGTGCGCGTAGAGGGGTTGTCGATTGGCGATGATGAGGATCAGATTGTTGGTGGACTCGGAGGAGATGGGGCGGCTAAGGGAAATGTTGGTGGTGGATTGGTCTTGACGGACTTGCCGTTTCACGGGAGCGTGAGAGTTGGGAGGAAAGGGCTCGGCTGAGAAAGGTATCTCATCAGGAAGAGCTTCTTACTTTGTCCGTTCAAGTTCCTGTATTTGCGTGGTAAGAATTAAAAAGCTTGCCTTGGTGGTTTGGGATATAATCAAACTTCAGTAGACCTCCAATTCTTTCCATTTGTGTAGTCTAATTAGTGTAATTGGAAATCCACGCTATGAAGATGTTATGTGGTATGAAGGTCGTAAGGCATTGGCCTGCGCTGTATGTGAAAGTGAGGAAAAGGAGGCATGGCTCTAACGACTCGGAGGTGGCGACGGCGACGGCGATGATGGCGAGGAAGGTGGACGCCAGCGTGCAATTCTGGATATAGGTCAGCGCCCGCTGGCACCATGGCCAAAGGCACTGCCACCGCCACGGAATGAGGTATCAGTCGCCCAAGGCCTACACACAACTGTACGCTCCTCAATCGCATCCCTGAAAATGCTTGGTTGCTGCTCTACCATAATCTATCCTCCCCTCATTAGAAGGCTCGGCCGACGTCACGGTCACGGTAAGAAGTTCCAAATCTTCGTGTCCCTAATCTGTTCACCAACTTGCGAATTAATAGAGGTCATCAGCAATAGACATCACTCGCCTATCCATATCCTCAACAACGACGTGCTTCTCAATATATTTCATCTGTATCGGCTGGACGATCCAGATGAAATTGAAGATGAGGATGGCTGGAACTTTAACTGGAGCCGTCAACATTGTCAGTGGTGGTACAAACTGGTACATGTTTGTCGACAATGGCGACAGATTATTCTTGATTCACCGTCCCGACTCGACCTTCATTTGTTCTGCACCGTTGGTGTGCCTGTAGCGGACATACTCGCATATTCGCCACCTCTACCACTCATGCTCTTTTACGACACCCTTCACAGGCCCACAACAGCAAAGGATGAATCGGATCTATTTCTCGCACTTTCGCACCGAGATCGCGTGCATCACGTTGGCATTTGGATGTCAAATCCGGGCAAGTTCGTTGCGGTTATGGATGATCAATTCCCAATTCTAGAACACATGTATATCCATTCTCGGACCGAAACAGTCTTTCCCGTAACGTTTCAAGCCCCCAATCTACGCCATCTCATATTGTGGAGCCCTTTCCTTCCGATTGGATTCCCCTTGCTCACCACGAGTGCTACGGCGGGACTCGTCACTCTCTCGCTTCTCTATATCCCAGCATCTGCCTATCTCCCTCCGACTTATATACTTACTCAGCTTTCGCTTATGGCCCAGCTGGAGAGGCTATCCATTACATTTCAGTCCCCTATCCCCAACCATGATGTTGAAAGCCAGTCGCACCAGACCCCACTCATGATCACACTCCCTAACCTACGCCGGTTCTTGTTCCGAGGCACCGCTACATATTTGGAAGGCCTTGTTGCTTGGATCAGCGCGCCTTCCCTCGGCATCCTTCGTGTCAATCTTTTTAATCAGCTCCCCTTCACGGTTCCACGCCTCTGTCAGTTCATGCAATCATCCGAGGACTTCAAATTTAGGGCCGTCCAAGTAACTTTGCGTGCATCTGCCGTTTCCTTATGTGCGGTCCCTTGGAAGCGGGACACTCCTTTGATGCTTAGGATCACGTGCGGATATCTCGATGGGCAGGTTGCGTCCGCAGTTCAATTCTTTGGTACACTTTCACCCGTACTTTCTGTTGTCGAGCAAGTTGCATTCAGCTACAACGAGCACTATCACAATTCCGAATGGTTCAACAATGTTGACCGAAGCCAGTGGCGTGAACTTCTTAGGCCGTTCACCAACGTGAAGACCATTCATATAAAAGATGGTTTCATCAGCACAATCTTACGTTCCTTGCCATCTGACGATGGAGAGCCACTCCTTCCGAATATTGAAGAGATGGGATATTCTGGAGGAATCGATGCTCGGGATGCAATTACCACATTTATCAACGAACGACAAGTATCGGGCCACCCCGTGAGCCTGCGGCAGGTGGATCGTTTGATGTTTGATAGTGTTCCTTGGAATATGTAGCATGTGGATGCTGCAGCAATGGTGCTAATTGGTGGATCGAAGTACTGGTACGTCTCGGCACAACTACCCATATCTTACTCGCGCTCACACACACCACCGACTCTCCTGTTCATGATGACCACCAGATTTTAGTCATTGATACAGCTCAACTAGTCAACATAGGTGTATGTACCGTTAAAAAGATAATGTTCAAAGTGTAGCAACGAGGGTATTGAAAAGCGCGTATGTACAATCTGATGTCCATATCAACGTCCGGGCTCCCAGGGCAGTTCAGCCAGCCGACTTGAAGCTATTGCGCGGCGTCGCGCTGAAATTGCCACCTCCAACACGTTCGTGAAGAAGCGCAGTTGCGGCGCGAGGCAGCAAGGTGGGGTGGGTGATGGCAAAGGAAGCTCGGGTGTCGTGATGGGGACCGCGCGCAGCGGCAGTCGTGCGCGCGGCTCACCGCTTTCTTGGACTCACCAACTATACTGTACGTTTGGACACGTACACCCGCATAAGCTATATCATGATACGAGCTACCCAAACCTCCTCTCAACAGATAGGCCACGTTATTATCCATGGGCATCCAAGCAAGATTCACTTTCAAAAATGTTGGTGCTGGTCCGGAAGAGGTGCATCCTCTGCTCAACACCGGACCGTAGGCATGGGTTCGGTAAACATACCCCACATTTGCGAAGAAGCGCACCGTCGAGATGCAGCATACGCCTGAGACGATATAGGGCCAGCCACGCATACATAGTAGTATGGTATCCTTATCTCATGGAACAATGGTAACAAACACGTTATGGTTGCATCTACACGCGTATAGAAAGTGAGCCGACATCCTTGAACAGCACGGGCGCACTTGGATGACCCCCCGCAGCCTCCCGCTCGGGCTGCCATTGGAATCGTCTGTGGTTATAATTCTTGTATTCATTCTTGATCAAGAAGGGGTCGTCACGGTTGCGAGGATTAAGGAAGGGGGGACTCATTGTGAACGATGAGCCCCGGATACATATCACTTTGTGAGAAGAGAATCTCAAGATATACAGTGTAGGGGCACTCCTTGATACAGTAGATTGAAATTTGGGTTATGTTATCCCCACACCAAAAATCAGGCAATTCTGAGTTGGTAGGATTATGGAGTGGTATCTAAAGCCTATATCTACAAAATTTCAAGGCAATCAAAGGTGTTTTATACAACAAATGACATTGATTTGTGAAGAGGGTCCATTTTCCATGAAAACCAGTCCTTGATACAGCGTGACACCCATGTGTCACCTGTCATCTACATTTCCCATGCCGCTAATCAGCACACGCTAATTGAGGTCGATCGGATCGGGTTCTCACACAATGTCACGCAGACTCACACTCATCAAGCCATCCATTTTGTCTGATTTTTCATGACACCAATTGTTGCTCAATTCACTCATTTATGGAGTCAAATTGTTGCCAGTGTCAGCACCCTTCATACCTAATTTTTAGAACCACTGTAATCTACCAGAATATCTGTACATGAGTGGTTGAAAAGTTGGTACAGTCAATAAAATGCTGTATTTGGTGTAATGACCAGTATGCTGCCCTAACAACTTGTTCAAAAAATTTGAGATTTTATATATATATAGAGTAGACATAACAGATTAACTTTTGTTAGTCAAGCTAAGAGAATGGACAAGATTTGAGAGTGGTAAAGCTTGCTGTATCAAGGAGTGGTACTGTATCAAGGAGTGCCCCTACACTGTACCTATTCATATACTCTACTCATCTGACTGATGTAGAGGTATGGATACATAAAAATATATCATGATGGTACGTACTGGGATCACTGCTAGCCATCAACCGTCAACCTCCCACTCTAACTGCTGGCCTCGGCACTGGGCCGGATATTGGCGGAGCTCCACGCTCTGGGGAAAGCCTCTTATCCACTTGCGTTCATGGGTGCGGGCGCCACATGGGAGTACGGAACGACGACGTCGTGTAGAATGAAACAAGATCGTATTGATCCGTGAGACCTCTCTCGGGCGAAATCCTGGGATGTTGCCCACCTGGCGGTGTGCTAGAATCAGTCGGTCGGTCATTATTACGTGTGTTTCGCTGGTTATCAGGAGAGAAGAAACGGCACACGCCCGCCTGCACGCCAAAAACGTCCATCTAACAGGCCTATACGCGGTGTGTGTCCGTGTTCGGCTTGACGTAGCGTTCAAGTTGGTGGACCGACAGCACTTAAACTTTTTGAAGGTGGTGGGGTGTTGGCCTGTATCGGCACGCATATTTTATAAATGTATGTGTGCGTGAAAGTGTGAAAAAGTGGTTAATAATGGGGTGGTGATGGCGACGATGACGATGACGAGGAAAGGTGGACGCCAGCGTCCAACCCTGGATATAGGTCAGAGCCATCCGTGGTTTAGGACGCCGCGGCATCAGCCATCCACTGGCAAGAGGGCTGCTGCCAGTGCCACTGAACCCTCTTCTATCACATCCACTTCATTATCCACGTCCCTGAAATTCCTGGTTCAAGTTGCTGCTCTACTATAATGTATCATCTCCTCGAGGGAAGGCTTCCCAGTGAGCCAATCCGTGAGTTCCAGATGTTTGTGTTCCCTGATCCGTTCACAAACTTCAAGCTGCGAAACAGGGCTTAACAATAACTCGAATAGACGATACTCACCTATTCATATCCTCAACGACGACGTGCTTCTCAATATATTTCATCTTTATCGGCTGGCAGATCAAGACGAATATGACGACGAACTTGGGACGACCATTGCTTGGGACCGCCGCCAATGTTGGTGGTACAGACTGGCACATGTTTGTCAACAATGGCGAAATGTTATCCTTGAATCACCATCTCGGCTCGACCTTCACCTCTGCTGCACCAATGGTGTGCCTGTAGCGGACATGCTCGCACATTCACCACCTCTACCACTCATCATCTACTACACAGGTTGGAAGGTAGCAGCAAAAGATGAATCAAGTATACTTCTCGCACTTTCACACCGTGATCGCGTGCATCACATCTACCTTTCGATTGCCCAAAATGTGGGGAAGTTCGTCACAGCTATGAATGATCAATTCCCAATTCTCGAACGCTTGCATATCCATTCTCTGACCAAAGTGGACCCTCTTTACACGTTTCAAGCTCCCAATCTACGCCATCTCCAACTGTCGAAGGCTTCCATTCCGACTCAATCATCCTTACTTACCACAACTGCCGCGGGACTTGTCAGTCTCTCGCTTCTCAATATCTCGGCACCCGTCTATTTCCCTCCGAGTCAAATACTTACTCGGCTCTCGCTTATGGCCCAGCTGGAGAGGCTGTCCATTACATTTCATTCCCCTATCCCCAACCGTGATGTTGACTCGGAAAGCCAGTTGCACCAGGCCCCGGATATGATCACACTCCCTAACCTATACCGGTTCTTGTTCCGAGGCACCGCCACATATTTGGAAGGCCTTGTTGCTTGAATCAGCGCGCCTTCCCTCAGCATCCTTCGTGTCAATCTTTTTAATCGGCTCACCCTTACGGTTCCACGGCTCTGTCAGTTCATCCAATCATCCGAGGACCTCAGATTTAGGGCTGTCCAGGTAACTTTCGGTGCATCTGCCGTTTCCTTACATGCGGTCCGGGACACTCCTTTGATGTTGCAGATCAGGTGAGGACTTCCCGACTGGCAGGTTGCATCTGCGGTTCAATTCTTTGGTACACTTTCACCTGTACTTTCTTTTGTCGAACAAGCTGCATTCAGCTACGACGAGCACAGTCAATCCGAATGGCTGAACAATGTCGACCAAAGGCAGTGGCGTGAAATTCTTAGGCCGTTCATCAACGTGAAGACCATTCATATGAAAGATCCTCTCATTAGCAAAATTTTCCGTTCCTCACCCTCTGACGATGGAGAGCCACTCTTTCCGAACGTTGAAGAGGTTGGATATTCTGGAGGAATCGATGCTCAGGATGCATTTACCACATTTATCAACGAACGACAAGTATCGGGCCATCCAGTGAGCCTGCGCCTGGTGGATTGTTCGATGTTCGATATACCTCAGTATATGTAGCGTGTGGGCGGTGCTACACGCTAATCGGTGGATCGAAGTACGTCTCAACACAACTACCCATATCCTAATTGCATGACACCGCCTACTCTCCTTCATGATGACCATCAGATTTTAATCATATGATAGGGTTGCAACAAAGCGGCCCAAACTAGCTTATCCCAGTCAACATAGAAAGCAAATAGGCGTATGCATTCTTGGTGACTATCACTTACCCTCTATAAGTATGATTTGTCTCCATACATATTGGCTATCGTTATTCGCGTTTCGAGCACGGTGTCATTTCCTTGCGATGTATTTACGTACACTCTGCACAACTGCGTATGCCCACCACTTATCAAGCTACAGTACTAGTATATCAAAGTCTTGCAACCTCGTGACGTATTGGCTAAGATATCTGGAGTCTTCTGCTCTTCATGCTGTTGCGCAACGCAGTCACCGCTCTTTTCTTCATTTTGGTTGGCATGCATCTGCGCTAGAACTTGAAGCTGCTACGAATGTGATATGTTCACCGCAATCAGCGCCGTGTGGAGGGCTGTATATAACGAGGGTACCGAGAGGTGAGCAACCTCGTTTGCTAGTGAAATGTCCAACCCAGCGCGGTCATCTCATCCTACATAGCGTCCAAGCAGCTCACCAAAGTCTATGACTTGATGAACTTTTCCCTAAACGATGCGACCCCATCTACCGCCCAACTCCCCATGGCGATCCAGCTTCTGCGAGCGTCTCTCAAGTCTTTACCTCCTTCCCCAAGGCGTGAGATTGTCCGAGTCGCACATGATGATACCACAGAGCCTGCGCGTGCGTGACCAGTTCAGCTCATTTAGGCCCCCTCGTCGCCCTTCGTATCAAGCTGTCCTGGTACAGCCGCATATTCCTGAATCTCCCTCCTCAAATTCGAATAGAAAGACCAACTTATCTTCCATGGGCATTCAGGAACGTTGAAGAGGCGCTTCTACTTCCAATGTTGCGGGTAAGGCCAAGGCCCAGGAGAGGCCGGGGGTAACGCAGAATGGCAAGGATATCGGCGATCGGTGCGGCGGGTGACTTGAATCTCACTTCGTGAAAAGAAAATTCGTTATGATGTATTTCACACATATATAAAAGTATACATGTCAGAAATGTCACGGTTTACGGTACGTACGGGGACCACTGCTAGCCAGCGACCGCTGTCCACACGTTGAAAATGGTCTTGGCCCTGGACGGATACTGCGCCGCTCCGCTCTGGGAAAGGGGGATCGCGATGTCCTATAGCTTATTCTGAACTCTTCTGCCTGTATTTTTTTTTCACTTGTGTTCGTGGGTGCGGGCGCTGCAGGGGCGCGATGGGAGTACGGAGTGAGGACGTCATGCCCAACAGTTTGCGACCTCTTGCAGCCAAAACTTAGTGGTGTTTTTCGCTGGTTATCATTGGTAGAAGAAACAACGCACGCCAAAACTTCCATCTAGCAGGACTGTCCATCCATATTCGTGAAGCCTTGAGCGGTATGTGTTCGTGACGTCGCGTTGTCAGTGCCAGTGGTGGATAGCACTTGGACGGTTTGAAGGTGGTGAAATTGTGTCTGCGCTGTATCCGCGCGCGTTCGCATAAATGCAGGTGAGTGTGTGAAAAGGAGGTGTGGCTCATAATGAGATGACGATGGCGACGACGAGGAAGATAGGTCAACGCCCGCTGCCAGCGCGCCGCCACTGCTGTACACATCTTCAATCGCTTCCACGTCATTACTCACCTCCTTGAACATGCTCGGCGGTTGCTGCTCTATCGTAATTTATCCTCCCCTCATTAGATGGCTCGGCCGTCGTAAGCAATTCCAGATAATGGTCTTTGTGTCCCTGATCTGTTCCGATTTAATAGGGCCCAACAGCAATAGACGACACTCACCGGCACCTATCGACATCCTCAACGATGACGTGCTTCTCCATATATTTCATCTTTATCGGCTGGCCGATCCAGACGAATGGGAATATAAGAAGGGCACATTAGATCTTACATGGCCCGGGGATCATCAAAATTGGTGGTACAAACTGGCACACGTTTGTCGACTGTGGCGAAATATTATCCTTGAATCACCATCTCGGCTCGACCTTCATCTCTGCTGCACCAATGGTGTGCCTGTAGCGGACATGCTCGCACATTCACCACCTCTACCACTCACCATCTACTACACAGGTTGGGAGGTAGCAGCAAAAGATGAATCAAGTATACTTCTCGCACTTTCACACCGCGACCGCGTGCATCACGTTCACCTTTCGATGACCCGAAATATGGGGAAGTTCGTCACAGCTATGAACGATCGATTCCCAATTCTTGAACGCATGGATATCCAATCTTGGGCCGAAGTGGACCCTCCTTTCATGCTTCAAGCCCCCAATCTACGTCATCTCCAACTGTCGAGAGCTTCCATTCCAATTCAATCATCCTTACTTACCACAACTGCCGCGGGACTTGTCAGTCTCTCGCTTCTCAATATCTCGGCACCCGTCTATATCCCTCCGAGTTATATACTTACTCAACTCTCGCTTATGGCCCAGCTGGAGAGGCTGTCCATTACATTTTATTCCCCTATCCCCAACCGTGATGTTGAAAGCCAGTTGCACCAGACCCCAGATATGACCACACTCCCTAACCTACGCCTGTTCTTGTTCCGAGGCAGCGCCACATATTTGGAAGGCCTTGTTGCTTGGATCAGCGCGCCTTCC
Source organism: Lactifluus pinguis (assembly GCA_003313945.1). NCBI lineage: Eukaryota > Fungi > Basidiomycota > Agaricomycetes > Russulales > Russulaceae > Lactifluus > Lactifluus pinguis. The sequence goes on from QLPA01001034.1 coordinate 18,818, forward strand.
CTCAGCATTCTTCGTGTCGATCTTTTTAATCAGCCCACCCTTACGGTTCCACGCCTTTGTCAGTTCATCCAATCATCCGAGAACCTTACATTTAGGGCTGTCCAGGTAACTTTTGGTGCATCTACCGTTTCCTTCCATGCGGTCCCTTGGAAGAGGGACACTCCTTTGATGTTACAGATCATTTGCGGACGTATCGAGAGGCAGGTTGCATCTGCGGTTCAATTCTTTGGTACACTTTCACCCGCACTTTCTTTAATCGAGCAAGTTGCATTCAGCTACGACGAGCGCCAACAATCCAAATGGCTCAACAATGTCGACCAAAGGCAGTGGCGTGAACTTCTTAGGCTGTTCACCAACGTGAAGACCATTCATGTAAAAGATGGCCTCATCAGCAAAATTTTCGGTTCGTTAGCATCTGACGATGGAGAGCCACTCCTTCCGAACGTTGAAGAGATTGGATATTCTGGAGGAAGCGATGCTCGGGACGGATTTACCACATTTTTCAAGGAACGACAAGTATTGGGCCATCCAGTGAGCCTGCAGCGGGTGTATCGTTGCACGTTCGATACCGTGTGGACGCTGCAGAAATGGAGATAATTGGTGGATCGAAGCACGTCCCGGCACAACTACCCATAACTTACTCGCATTCACACACTCACCTACTCTTCTGTTCACGATGACCACCAGATTTTAGTCATTGATAAGATCGCAGCAACGCGGCCCAAGTAGCTTATCTTAGTCAACGTAGGTGTATGCATTGTTCAAAAGAGAATGTTTAAAGTGTAGAAACGAGGGTGTGAAAAAGCTTGTATGTACAATCTGATGTCCATATCAACGTCCGGGCTCCCAGGACAGCTCAGCCAGCCGATTTTGAAGCCATTGTGCGGCGTCGCGCTGCAATTTCCACCTCTCCAGCACATTCGTGAAGAAGCGCAGTTGCGGCGCGAGGCAGCAAGGTGGGGTGGGTGGTGGCAAAGGCAGTGATGAAGCTCGGGTGTCGTGATGGGGACCGCGCGCAGCAGCAGAAATTGGAAAGGCCGCAGGGGTACCAGCACATAAGCGCGGGCCACAGCCGTCTTCAGCGGGGGCGAACTATAAAAGGGACTCGGTTAGTAGGGAGAGCGCGTGCTCCGAAAGGAGGAGAAAAGCATGCGTACTTGATTTGTTTTCCCGTGATACGTGACTCGCGACCTTCCAACATCCATTTGTCACGGTGGTCGTTTGATCGGTCAGCCTGCGAGCTCACACGACACATAGGTCGCGCTGTGTTGACTAGAGAAGCCGGAGGGTGGACCAAGCACGGGCAAGATGCGTACGCGAAAGTCATGCAGAGGCGCCAGTTCGTCCATGGAGCCCTTGGCGAGCTTAGAGTTGGCAGCGTCACGTCCGAGTCGTCGCTGAGCACCTCGGACGAGTATACTACCGGGATAGAGTATTGGCGCGGAAAAGTTGGATGAGGTCAAGGGAAATGGGTCATCATCGAGGGCGCCGGAGGCGGAGCAGGAGAGAATTCATGCAGACGCTGGCGCACCACACACGAGAGCGGGTCGTAGCCTGAGAACGTTAGGTCAGCAATTTGGATGTGCGTCGGGTCTGACTTTTGCCAGCCTCAGAAGAAAACCAGACTACATACCGACGACCTTGTATGGGACCCGCCATGAATGTACTTTTGATATCCGACTCTGTCATCGCGGGCATTGGACTCGGATGTCCGCGATGGCAGCGTGCGATTGAGCGAGGAAAGCGTGATCGCGACGACGCCCCTCGATGGAGCGATCCAATAGAAACCTTCCGTCTTTTACAGTAAAGACATGCCCAATCAGCTCAATTTTTTATATCGATGGCATTGATTGAACGAGGCATCCACGAGGCATACAATTTGGGGTGACATGCTGTATCCGCATGTAGTTGAAAACACAGGGGCCTCTATATCAACAATATAACGACTTTCCATACTCTTCTCATTGTCGTCGCACTCCTCGATGAACCCTATACTGTCGAGCTCCCAGCCGAGCACTGATATCCCCCAGGGATCAGGTGCGATTTGAGGTGGTATCAGCTAGTACACTCACGACGATGTCTTATTGTACGACGCAGGTCGAATGTCAGCCCGTGTTGCAATCTGTTCGCTTCCAGATAATGTCCTCCTGGACATCTTCGAATTCTACCTACTTGATCCTCTGCACCCTCTGGACCGCAAGCTTTGGCTAGTTCGGAATCTTCCAGACCGAGCGAGGGCATGGCCTAAGCTAGTGCATGTATGCCAAAGATGGCGACACCTCATATATGCATCCCCACATCGTCTCGATCTGCGCCTTCTCTGCACAGACAACACTCCTGTGAGGAAGGTGCTGGATATCTGGCCCCCTTTGCCTATCGAAATACACTTCTTCTCTGTTTGTCGTGAAAATGAGGATAACCTAATTGCTGCACTCGAGGACCCTAACCGTGTGCGCAGCATTGTGCTCACTAGAATAACAACACCACTGGTCGCAATGATGAAGGAGCCATTTCCGGCAATGGACTTTCTTTCTCTTCGGATAGAAGGGACTGTGCCTGTGCTTCCCGATACGTGGATCCGCCCCACGTCTACGATCACTCCATTTGACAGGAATTCCATTTCCGACATTACCTCGACTTCTTTTGTCATCCAAAGACCTTGTCAATCTCTCCCTTTTGCAGATACCGCAGAATGGTTACATTTCACCCGAGACGATGGCCAGATCTCTCTCCGCCTTGACCAGGCTCACGAAACTTTCCATCTGTTTCAAATCCCCGGCTTCTCGTCCTGATCCAACAACCCGACCTCCACCTCCGCTGACACGTGCTGTCCTCACCGCTCTCACCGAATTTGACTTTGAAGGTGTCAGCGAGTACTTGGAGGACCTCATGGCCCAAATCGATGCCCCTCTACTCCACGACGTGAAAATAACATTCTTCAATCAGCTGGTCTTTGGCACCCAACAACTCCGTCGGTTTATCGGCGATGCCCCAGCACTTATGCCATGCGATACAGCAAACATGACGATTTATAGTGACCGTGTCCAGATGGACCTTTCATTAACGAGACGAAGTCCCTGCTTTACATTCCAAATCTTATGCAAAGGGGTAGATCGGCAAGTCTCGTCTGTGGTCCGAATATGCAACAAGCTTTCGAACTCGTCCAGTATTCGGGCTCTCTACATCCATGAGAGTAGCGGCATGTCTCCATCGACTTTGGAACGTGAAATGGACCGGGCACAATGGCTGGAATTGTTCCATCCGTTCACTGCTCTCCGGACCCTCTATATATCTCGGAATATTCAGTCACACGTCGTGTCAGCGCTGCGAGGGCTTAGTGGGGAAACGGCTACGGAGGTGTTACGTCGATTGGAACGTCTTTACCTAGAAGAGTATCAGGCATCTGGATCAGAGCAGCCAGACATCGAGGCATTTATAATCGCACGTCAGCGTTCTGGTCACCCTGTCTCTATTCGGAAACTGTACTAGTACAAATGATTCGACAACCCCTAGTCACACCCATTGATCCATGCTTTAGTTTCTCTTATTTGCCCGCTAGGCTCTCCCTATGTATATCTAACCCCTTTTGGACCACGGGCACGCACTCAATGCAATATGAGATGATCGATGCCGTTACCCAATGCAGATGTTATGAAGTAATGCAATCATTGAGAAATGGGTTATGTGCAGCCACACGGATCCTGCACGAGTAGGATAGATTTTGGTGGCCTAAGGACAACACCTTTTGGTGAATACTTATAATGTGTCCCACACTCTTATCATTAGCTGATATATGATGCGTGGATGGAAGTTATAATAAGGTTTCGTAGACATCCAAAAATGTAGCATATTACTCCAGTGCCCACTCGCGAAGCCGCCGCACCTGCGCAATACGAAACTGCGAGAAACGAGAAGACTCGACGGCCCACACCTCCTCAGAGCTCCAGATAACGATCCCGTTATCGAACCGAGCGGGATCGATCGGCTCTCCAAGCACGTCGATGTAGCCCTGCGCTCGGTTGAGAACCACAAATTCCTCGTACACGGCATCCTCCTCAGGCATGGCGCGCGATACCTCCTTCATCTTCCCACGATGCAAATTTCGAGGCTGAGAGGCGCACGGGGTCCCAGCGCACCAGAGCGGGCCGCACGCGTGCTGCGTGGGGTGGCACGATCGACTGCCCGAAAGAAAAAAAATTCATCATAGATCAACGTAATGTCGTCAATGGGAACGAACTGCACGACGGAGCCTCGTTAGCAGGAGGAGTGAGTGAGGAGGAGGAAGGGGTGTGCGTACTTTATTTGTTGGCCCGCGATGGAGCAGGTCCTTCCACATCCGCTCATAGAGCGTCTTACGATGGGGACACAGGTAAGGGTCGTTCGATCGGGCGACCAGAAAGTTCACACAGCACATAGGTCGCGATGTGCAGACCGAATAGTGCCAGGAGCGGACCGAGCACATGCAAGGTGTGTACTAGGCGAACGTCGCGGAGAGGTGCTAGTTCGTCTACGGAGCCCTTGGCGAGCTCAGAGTTGGCCCAGCGGCAATAAAGTCACGTCGTCGCTTGGTACCTCGGATGAGTATACCACCGGGATTGAGTATTCGCGCGCAGAGGAAGCGGGTGAGGGCGCAGATGATGGGTCATCGTCGGCGTCGGCATCCGCGGAGGAAGGGTCTGATGATGGTACCGTCGGTGGAGATGACCGCTGAGAGCGGGAGAGGGCAGTGGGAAGACGTTGGCGCACGTCGCGCGGAAGCGGGTCATAGCACGTCACGGAAGGGCGGCGATTTGTATGCGCGTCGGGTCCGACTTGGTCCCAGCGCCCATGGAGGAAAAAAACCTGTGATCAATACCCAATCGATGTTGTGTAGGTACACACGATAGGAGAGTAGAGCCTCTGATGAAAAGTGTGTCGTCGCAACGTCGCGAGGTCCTGCACGAACTTCATCAAGCAGGACAGAACACCCAACCGTGGTTTCGTAGCACTGTTGCCTGCAAAAATTTAATTGAAGTCGACGGGTTTACGTATTTCTTAGACGTACGCTGCGAATGAGCAAGTTCTGCAAGTTGGCACCACCCGTGCGAACTGTGCGAACGTTCACGTTGTGACATGGCATTCAACGCTTCGATAGAAGACGACAGATGGTGTCTCAGGACAGAAAACAGATTACGTGATGAGGAGGAGTCACCCAGCGGTGGTTGCAGGATTCGGTCGTCGAAGACACGGTCACGACACCGCCGCGTCAGATCGCGTAGGGCCGTAGGCAGCTGATTGTCACCGATCAGGTGCACGAACGCGCTGACGAATGGCAACGGCCGCGGCCGGCGTGACGTGACTGGCGCGTCCTCTAACCGATTTCTTCGATTGGTCCTCGCAAGTACGACAAATGTCCTCTCACAAGCCCAATTCTTGACTTTATACTCATGAATGCCACAGGCCCACTCATTCTGTTGGCTCCCAATCAAGTAGCACTGATTTCTGCCATCACCCACCGTCTGGCACTTCTCCAATCCAAATAGATCCTCCGTTCAGGGTTCACAAGTTAGGAAGCCGCTTGGTACGTGACAGGAAGGGATCGAGTGCAATTCGAGGACGAGATACGTGATATCGGATACATTATATTTTGCGCGGCTCCACGCCCTGGGGAAAGGTGAATCGAGAGATGCGACCTCTCTGTTCAAAAAGGGGACGCTAAGCGTAACCCTGGATATAGGTCAGAGCCAAGGCCGCCGCGGGGATCGGTCATCCACTGGAAAGGGGCCTACACGCTGCTGCTACTGTACCCTCTTCTATCACATCCACTTCATTATCCACGTCCCTGAAAATCCATAATGTATCATCTCCTCGAGGGGAGGCTCCGTGAGTTCCAAATGTTTGTGTTCCCTGATCCGCTCACAAACTTCAAGTTTCGAATTAACAGGGTGTACCGATAATAGACGGTACTCACCTATCCATATCCTCAACGACGACGTACTTCTCAATATATTTTATCTTTATCGGCTGGGAGATCCGGACGAATATGTCGATGGAACTGAGATTGCTTGGCTCCACCAAAATTGGTGGTACAGACTGGCACACGTTTGTCGACAATGGCGAAATGTTATTCTTAAATCACCATCTCGGCTCGACCTTCATCTGTTTTGCACCAATGGTGTGCCCGTAGCGGAGATGCTCGCACATTCACCACCTTTACCACTCATCGTCAATTATTACGATTGGAAGATTCCAGCAGAAAATAAACCGGATATACTTCTCGCACTTTCACACCGTGATCGCCTACGCTACGTTAACCTTTGCATGCCAAATGTGGGGAAGTTCGTCACGGCTATGGATGATCAATTCCCAATTCTGGAATGGATGTATATCCATTCTGACACCGATGTGGACCTCCCTTTCACGTTTCAAGCCCCCAATCTACGCCATCTCGTACTCAAGTCGGCTTCCCTTCCAATTGGATCACCCTTACTCACAACTGCCACCGGACTCGTCAGTCTCTCGCTTCTCAATATCTGGGCATCCACTTTCCCTCCGAGTTATATGCTTACTCAGCTTTCGCTTATGGCCCAGCTGGAGAGGCTGTCCATTGGATGTTATTCCCCTGTTCCCAACCATGATGTTGAAAGCCAGCTGTACCTGACTCCAGACACGATCACACTTCCTAACCTACGCCAGTTTAGGTTCCGATGTATGGCCACATATTTGGAAGGCCTTGTTGCTTGGATCAGCGCCCCTTCCCTCAGCATCCTTCGTGTCAATCTTTTTAATCAGCTCCCCTTCGCGGTTCCACGCCTCTCGGGGTTCATCCAATCATCCGAGAATCTCACATCTAGGACTATCCAGGTAACTTTCGGTCCCTTTTCCGTTTCCTTACATGCGGTCCCTTGGAAGTGGGACACTCCCTTGATGTTGGAGATCAGGTGCGGGGATCTCGACTCGCGGGTTGTGTCTACCGCGCAATTCTTTGGTTCACTTTCACCTGTACTTTGTCTTGTCGAGCAAGTCGCATTCAGCTACAACGAGCTCTATCAACAATCAGAATGGCCCAACAATGATGTCGACCGAAGTCAATGGCGTGAAATCCTTCGGCCGTTCACCAACGTGAAGACCATTCATGTAAGAGATGGTCTTATCAGCAAAATCTTCCAGACATATGATGATGGAGAGCCACCACCACTAGAGCTCCTTCCAAATCTTGAGGAGATTGGATATTCGGGAGGAAGCGATGCTCCGGATGCACTTATCAGATTTCGTAATGAGCGACAAGTATCGGGCCATCCCGTGAGCCTGCGCTTGGTGGATTGTTCGACGTTCGATGTACCTCCGTATCTGTAGCATGTGGGTGACGGTGCTAGATGCTAACTGGTGGATCAAAGTACGTCCCGACACAGCTACCCATATCTTATCGTGACACCGCCTACTCTCCTGTTCATGACGACCATCAGATTGTAATCATATGATAGTGTTGCAACAAAGCGGCCCAAACTAGCTATAATCATGGTCCTAGTCAACATAGTAAGCAACGTAGGCGTATGCATTCTTGATGACTATCAGTGTGAAATGTCCCGCGGTCATCTCATCCTATATAGCATCCAAGCAGCTCACCAAGGTCTATGACAATTGATGGACTTTCCCTAAACGATGCGACCCCATTAAAGGTACTCCGGAGAGCACGCGTGAGTTCGAAGAGAAAAGGGGGTGAGCTTTCGCTGGGGATTTCTCCCCTACATTTCTCGTCCTTAAGTACATGTGATGTAACTACTTAAGGAACTATGAAAGAGAGTCCTAGATATGGAATAGCTAAGTACTACCCTGAATGCTGTGATGCCCGAGATGTCCCGACGTCGGCCGAAATGCATCGAGTCCAAGGCCAGACGCATTGCCGACCCTACACCATCTAACGCTCCAACTCGTCAAGACGATCCAGCTTCTGCGAGCGTCTCTCAAGTCTTCCTCAAATCCTACAAAGCGTGAGAGATTATCCAAGTCGCACATGATGACACCACAGAGCCTGCGCGTGCGCGACCAGTTCGGTTCATTTAAGCCCTGCCAGTGTCAGCACCTCTCGTCGCCCCTTGGTACAGCCGCATATTCCTGAATCTCCTCTATATTCAAATAGAAAGACCAAGTTATCGTTCATGGGCATTCAGGGACGTTGAAGAGGCGCTTCTACTTCCGATGTTGAGGGTAAGGCCAAGGCCCAGGAGAGGCCGGGGAACGCAGAATTGGCATGGATAGCGGCGGTCGGTGCGGGTGACTTGAATCGCACTTTGTGAAAAGAAAATTCGTAATGATGTATTTCACGCATACTGTATATAAAGTATATAGTCAAAACTGTCACGGTTTACGGTACGTACGGGGACCACTGCTAGCCCGACCGTTGTCCACGTGCTTGCAAATGGTCTTGGCCCTGGACGCGCCACTCCACACTCTGGGAAAGGCGAATCGAGATGGGAGCGCGATGTCCCATAGTTTAATCTGAACACTTCTGTCTGTGACTTTTTTTCACTTGTGTTCGTGGGTACAAGCGCGCTGTCCATCCATATTCGGGGAGCCTTGAGCGGTATGTGTTCGTGACGTCGCGTTGCCAACGCCAGTGGTGGATAGCACTTGAACGGTTTGAAGGTGGTGAGATTGACCTGTCTGCGCTGTATCCGCGCGCATATCGTATAAATGTAGGTGAGTGAGTGAAAAGGAGGTGTGGCTCATAATATGGCGACGACGACGATGACGAGGAAGGTAGAAGCTAGGCTAATTCTGGATACAGATACAGGTCAGCGCCGACTGCCAGCGTGCCGCCACACTGCTGTACACTCTTTCATCGCATCCACGTCATTACTCACCTCCCTGAAAATGACCGGTTGCTGCTCTACCATAATTTATTCTCCCCTAATTAGCCGTCGTAAGCGATTCCAAATCATGACCTTTGTGTCCCTGATCTGTTCCGATTTAATAGGGTCCAATAGCAATAGACGACACTCACCTATCGATATCCTCAACGATGACGTGCTTCTCCATATATTTCACCTTTATCAGCTGGCAGATCCAGACGAATGGGAATATAAGAATGGCACGTTGGATCTTACATGGGACCATCAAAATTGGTGGTACAAACTGGCACACGTTTGTCGACAATGGCGAAATATTATCCTTGAATCACCATCTCGGCTCGACCTTCATCTTTACTGCACCAATGGTGTGCCTGTAGCGGACATGCTCGCACATTCACCACCTCTTCCACTCACTATCTACTACACTGGTTGGAACGTAGCAGCAACAGATGACCTAAGTATACTTCTCGCACTTTCACACCGTGATCGTGTGCATCATATTTACCTTTCGATTCCCCGAAATGTGGAGAAGTTCGTCACAGCTATGAATGATCAATTCCCAATTCTCGAACGCATGTATATCCATTCTCTGACAGAAACGGACCTTCCTTTCACGTTTCAAGCCCCCAACCTACGCCATCTACAACTGTTGACTGCTTCCATTCCAATTCAATCATCCTTACTTACCACAACTGCCGCGGGACTTGTCAGTCTTTCGCTTCTCGATATCTCGGCAAACTCCTATTTCCCTCCGAGTCATATACTTACTCGGCTCTCGCTTATGGCCCAGCTGGAGAAGCTGTCCATTACATTTCATTCCACTATCCCCAACCATGATGTTGAAAGCCAGTTACACCAGACCCCGGATATGACCACACTCCCTAGCCTACGCCGGTTCTTGTTCCGAGGCACCGCCACATATTTGGAAGGCCTTGTTGCTTGGATCAGCGCGCCATCCCTCAGCATCCTTCGCGTCAATCTTTTTGATCACCCCCCCCTTACGGTTCCACGGCTCTGTCAGTTCATGCAATCATCCGAGGACCTCACATTTAGGGCCGTCCAGGTAACTTTCGGTGCATCTGCCGTTTCCTTACATGCGGTCCCTTGGAAGTGGGACACTCCTTTGATGTTGCAGATCATGTGCGGACGTATCGAGTGGCAGGTTGCATATGCGGTTCAATTCTTTGGTACACTTTCACCTGTACTTTCTTTCATCGAGCAAGTTGCATTCAGCTACGACGAGCACTATCAATCCGAATGGCTGAACAATGTCGAGCAAAGGCAATGGCGTGAACTTCTTAGGCCATTCACCAACGTGAAGACCATTCATATAAAAGATGTTCTCAGCAGCAAAATTTTCGGTTCGTTACCATCTGACGATGGAGAGCCACTCCTTCCGAACGTTGAAGAGGTTGGATATTCTGGAGGAATCGATGCTCGGGACGCTTTTACCACATTTTTCAACAAACGACAAGTATCGGGCCATCCAGTGAGCCTGCAGCGGGTGTATCGTTGGACGTTCGATATACCTTGGAATCTATAGCATGTGGATGCTGCAGCAATGGAGCTAATTGGCGGGTCGAAGCACGTCCCGGCACAACTACCCATATCTTACTCGCGTTCACACACCCACCTACTCTCCTGTTCATGATGACCACCAGATTTTAGTCATTGATAGGATCGCAGCAACGCGGCCCAACTCGCTTATCTGATGTCCGTATCAACGTCCGGGCTCCCAGGGCAGCCAACTTGGAGCCATTGCGCGGCGTCGCGCTGCAATTTTCACCTCTCCAGCACATTCGTGAAGAAGCGCAGTTGCGGCGCGAGGCAACAAGGTGGGGTGGGTGGTGATAAGGATGCTCGGGTGTCGTGATGGGGACCGCCGCGGCGTCACCGCGCGTAGGGGCAGAAATTGGAAAGGCGGCAGTCGGTTCACCGCTTCCTTGGACTCACCAACTATACTGTACGTTTGGAGGCGTGATATCATTTTTTGGTGATGTATGTACATGTACGCCACAAGAAGTGCTACTGAATATCTGATCGCTTCACCAAAAAAAAAAGACTCAGGACCGAGTGCTCCGAGTCTGCTTTTGCGCGTTGGCAACCGCGAGGGTTGCTAGTGGCATTGGGATCCGCAAATTCGCTTACTACGCCCGGTTTGACGCCATTTTTGGCTATCTTACTCGCGGCGCCTCGGTGCGCGTTCGAGTCGTTGTGAATCAGTGTGAATGCGGGCCACAAGGTGTTTAGCTCGTCCAAGTCCGTCTCACAATCGTTTTGTTTTTACTTTTCCACCCGATTCTTCTAAAAATACCTCCCCGATTGCTAGGAATCGCGTGTTCGGGATCCGATGGTCTCACCTTGTTCACGTTCACGTTCGATCAGACCGGCGTCGAGCTCGGTATCGCAGAGGAGATCAATCAACCATTATTAATAAATGTTTTGTTTTACTTTTTCTCTTCAACGAGCGCTTCTTTGGCACGTATGATATGAAATACATGATGAACGTTGATGAACCAAAACCACCTTGTCTTGGTGAGTGTATGCGAATGCTAATTCATTTTCTCATGTGCAAAACATTACAGATAGAATCCAAGACTTGGTTCTGCCCATCGCAGTCACTAGGGTAATATGCCCAATCAGTTCATTTCAATCGATTACATAGCAGGGTCTAGGGTGAGATGCCGTGTCCACATGTTGCGCCACCAAATGCACCATGGTGTATAACTACCCTCCACGTCCCTCAGGCTCTCTTCCTTGTCATCGCATTCTTCGATGAGCCCTCTCGAATATATCGAAAGTCTTCTCGACTGCCTATTTCAAATAATACTCTATCTTTATGAATCCCTAATCAGGCACACTCGAACTCCCGCCAGTACGCCAATCAATTAGCACTGATATATCCCACCACCCACCGCACCTACTAGTACCCTCTGCCAGTCTCACTTCTCCAATCCAAACAGATCTTCCGTCCGAGATTCACAAGATAGGAGAATGTTCACAGAAGGGATCAAGTATGATTCAAGAACGATGTACGTGAAATCGGCTACAGTCACAACGATATCTTATTGTACAATATAGGTCAAATATCACCACGTGTTTCAATCTGTTCTCTCCCAGACAACGTTCTTCTAGACATCTTCGAATTCTACCTAGCTGAATCTGTGGGCCGCGCGATGGTATGGTCCAGGCTAGTGCATGTATGCCAAACCTGGCGATACATCATATTTGCCTCCCCACTTCGTCTCGATCTGCGCATTCTCTGCACAGAAAGTACTCCTGTGAGGGAGATGATGGGTGTCTGGCCACTGCTGCCTATCGATATTATACCCTCCTTTGTTGGTCGAGTCGAGGATAACATAATTGCTGCACTCGAGCACCGTAACCGTGTACGCAGCATTTCTCTCAGCGGAATAAGGATTCCACTGGGGCATTTAGTCGCAATGATGCAGGAGCCATTTCCGGAAATGGACTTACTCTCTCTTCAGATAGAAGGGACTGTTCCGGTGCTTCCCAATCAAGTTCCCAATACGTTCCTAGGTGGATCCGCCCCACGTCTACGATCACTCCATTTGACAGGAATTCCATTTCCGACATTACCTCGACTTCTTTTGTCATCCAATGACCTTGTCGATCTCCACCTTGAACAGATACCGCATAGTGGTTACGTTTCGCCCGAGGCAATGGCCACGTGTGTCTCTGCCTTGACCAGGCTCACCAAGTTTTCCATCGAATTCACATCTCCGGCTTCTCGTCCTGATCCAAGAACCCGACGTCCACCTCCGCCGACACGTTCTGTCCTCCCTGCTCTCACCGATTTTTACTTCCGTGGTGTCAGTGAGTACTTGGAGAACCTCACGGCCCAAATCGATGCCCCTCTACTCCGCACCGCGCAAATAACATTCTTCAATCAGCTGGTCTTTGACATCCAACAACTCCGTCGGTTCATCGGCCATGCCCCAGCACATATGCAAGGCGATGCGGCAAACATGCAAATTTCTAGTAACTGCGTCTGGATGGATTTTGGATTTGTAATGAGAGAAACACCCTTCCCTACATTCCAAATCTTATGCAAAGGGGTAGATTGGCAAGTCTCGTCCGTGGCCCAAATATGCAACCAGCTTTTGGACTCGTCCAGTATTAGGTCTCTCTATATCGATGAGAATAGTGGCATGTCTCCATCGACTTTGGAACATGAAATGGACGAGGCACAATGGCTGGAATTGTTCCATCCGTTCACTGCTCTCCGGACCCTCAGGATATCTCAGAATATTCAGTCACATGTCATGCGAGGGCTTAGTGGGGAAACTGCCACAGAGGTGTTACCTGGATTGGACCGTCTTTACCTAGAAGAGTATCAGGCATCTGGATCAGAGCAGCTAGACATCGAGGCATTTATAATCGCACGTCAGCGTTTTGGTCACCCTGTCTCTATCCAGCAACTGTAAAAATGAATTTCGACAACCCCTAGTTACGCACATTGACCCATGCTTTGAATTCTTGTTTCTCTTATTTGCCTGCTAGCCTCTCCCTGTGTACCCTTCGGACCACGGGCTCGCACTCAATGTAAAATGATATGATTGATGCCGTTACCCAATGCAGATGTTATGAAGTAATGCAATCACTTTTATCATTAGCTGATATATAATGCGTGGATGGAAGTTATAATAAGGTTTCATAGACATCCAAAAATGTAGCATATTACTGCAGTGCCCACTCGCGAAGCCGCTGCGCCTGCGCAATACGAAACTGTGAGAAACGAGACGCCTCGACGCCCCACACCTCCTCAGAGCTCCAGATAACGGTCCCGTTATCGAACCGAGCGGGATTGATCGGCTCTCCAAGCGCGTCGACGTAGCCCTGCGCTCGGTTGAAACCGACAATTTCCTCGCACACGGCATCCTCCTCAGGCATGGCGCGCGACACCTCCTTCGTCTCCCCCACGACGCAAATTTCGAGGCTGAGAGGCGCACGGGGGTCCTGGCGCACCAGAGCGCGCCGCACGATCGACCTCCCGAGAGAAAATCATCATAGATCAACGTAATGTCGGCAGTCGTCTGGGAGCGAACTGCACGACGGAGCCTCGTTAGCAGGAGGAGTGAGTGAGGGGGAGGAAGGGGTGTGCGTACTTTATTTGTTTGCCCGCGATGCAGCAGGTCCTTTAACATCCGCTCATAGAGCGTCTTTCGATGGGGGTACAGGTAAGGGTCGTTCTATCGGGCGGCCAGAAAGTTCACACAGAATATTGGTCGCGATGTGCAGACCGAATAGTGCCAGGAGCGGACCGAGCACGTGTAAGGTGCGTACGCGAACGTCGCGTAGCGGTGCTAGTTCGTCTACGGAGCCCTTGGCGAACTCAGAGTTGGCCCAGCGGGAATAACGTCACGTCGTCGCTTGGTACCTCGGATGAGTATACCACAGGGATTGAGTATTCGCGCGCGGAAGCGGGTCGTAGCACGTCACGGAAGGGCGGTAATTTATATGCGCGTCGGGTCCGACTTGGTCCCAGCGCCCATGGAGGGAAAAACCTGTGATCAATACCCAATCGATGTTGTGTAGGTACACACGATAGGAGAGTAGAGCCTCTGAAAAGTGTGTCGTCGCAACGTCGCGAGGTCCTGAAACTTCATCAAGCAGAACAGAACACCCAACCGTGGTTTCGCCGCACTGTTGCCTGCAAAAATTCAATTGAAGTCGACGGGTTTACGTATTTCTTAGACGTACGCTGCGAATGAGCAGGTTTTGCACGCTGGCACCACCCGTGCGAACTGTGCGCAGCTCCACGCTCTGGGGAAGATGGAACTTGATCTACCATAGCTCTTCTCTACTTGCGTTCGTGGGTGCGGCCGCCACATGGGGCGCGGCGTCGCGCTGCAATTTCCACCTCTCCAGCACATTCGTGAAGAAGCGTAGTTGTGGCGCGAAACAGCAAGGTGGGGTGGGTGGTGGCAAAGGCAGTGATGAAGCTCGGGTGTCGTGATGGGGACCGCGCGCAGCAGCAGAAATTGGAAAGGCGGCAGATGTGCACAGGGGTACCAGCACACAAGCGCGGGGCCACAGCCGTCTTCAGCGGGAGCGAACTATAAAATGGACTCGGTTAGTGGGGAGAGCGCGTGCTCCGAAAGGAGCAGAAAAGCATGCGTACTTGATTTGTTTTCCTATGATACGTGACTCGCGATGAAACGGGTCCTTCCACATCCATTTGTAGAGCTTATTACGATGGCGCACAGGCGAGGGTCGTTTGATCGGTCGGCCCGCAAGCTCACACGACACATAGGTCACGATGTGCAGACCAGAGAGCACCGAGAGCGGACTAAGCACGGGCAAGATGCGTACGCGAAAGTCACGCAGAGGCACCAGTTCGTTCAACGAGGCAATCTCAGAGTTGGCCAGCGGCAATAGCGTCACGTCATCCCTGGGTAGCTCAGGATGAGTTATACCGTTGGGATTGAGTATTCGCAAGCAGAGGAAGCGGGTGAGGGCAAGGGAAAGGGCAAGGGTGAAGATGGGTCAATATCGACGTTGGGGGAGGGAGAATCTAATGAGGGCGCCGGAGGCGGAGCTGACCGCTCAGAGCAGGAAAGGACGACATGGAGACGTGGCGCGCCATGCCCGCGAACGGGTCGTAGGGTGTCGCAGATAGGTCAGCAGTTTGGACGCTTGTCAGGTCCGACTTTGTGCCAGCGCACATGGAGGAAAACTTGGTGTTGGTTTGTATGCAATGCGTGAGCAAGGTTGGTACCGATGTTGTCAATCATATCTACATCAAATACGTGAAAACGATGGGGGATAAAAATGCAAGTACTGTAACATGTGGACCCGGAGTAAAGAAGGCCACGTACCGACGACTCAATTTGGACTCGGACTCGTTGAACTTGAAGGAGATCCGCCATGACACCATACCGCTTGCGTAAGTCGACCGGCACAAAGGGTGATAGCTTGCAGCATGTGCGGGACCCACCGTAACCGGTGAATGTGTGATCGTGATGATGGAGCGATCGTATACTGTAAAAGCCGGTCCCGATATTAAAGCCATGCTCAATCAGATGGCACGAGGCAAACAGTTCGGAGTGACATGCTGTATCCGCATGCCGTTGAAAACACAGCCGCTCTATCAACAATATAACTACTTTCCATACTTCTCTTCTCACTTGTCACCGCACTCTTCGATGAATCGTCTCAAGTACGTCAAAAGACCTCTCGCCGGCCACATTTCAAAGTACCTGACTTTATTAATATACTAGACGCCCCCATCACGCCCCTTTCCTGTCTGCTTTCGAAATTGGCATAATTTTGGACATAGGAGAGTTGCCAGTATTTTCCAAGGAGGGATCAAGTGTGATTCGAGGACGAGGTACGTGATATCTGAATCGGCTACACTCACAACGATGTCTTATTGTGCGATGCAGATCAAATCTTACCATGTGTTACAATCTCTTCGCTTCCAGACGATGTCCTCCTGGACATCTTCGAATTCTGCCTACTTGATTCTGTGGAGCGCCAAACGGGGTCATGGTCCGATCTAGTGCATGTATGCCAAAGATGGCGATACATCATATTTGCATCCCCACTTCGTCTCGACCTCCGCCTTTTCTGCACAGACAAGACCCCTGTGAGGAAGGTGCTGGATGTCTGGCCCCCATTGCCTATTGAAATCCATTTCTTGTCTGTTCATCGTCGAGTTGAGGATAACGTAATTGCTGCACTCAAGCGCCCCAACATTGTACGCACCATTTTGCTCGGTAGAATAAGGATACCACTGGAGCGTTTGGTCGCAGTGATGCAGGAACCATTTCCGGCAATGGACTTTCTTTCTCTTCAGATGCTAAATGGGACTGTGCCGGCGCTTCCCAATACGTTCTTAGGTGGATCCGCCCCAAGTCTACGATCACTCCATTTGGATCGCATTCCATTTCCGACATTGCCACAACTTCTTTTGTCTTCCAATGGCCTTGTCGATCTCTCCCTTTTGCGGATACCGCATAGTGGCTACATTTCACCCGAGGCAATGGCCATGTGCATCTCCGCCTTGACCAGCCTCACCAAGCTTTCCATCGGTTTCATATCCCCGGCTTCTCGTCCTGATCCAACAAACCGGCCTCCACCTCCGCTGACACGTGCTGTCCTCCCCGCTCTCACAGAATTTGACTTTGAAGGTGTCAGCGAGTACTTGGAGGACCTCACAGCCCAAATCTATGCCCCTCTACTCCACGCCGTGCGAATAGCATACTTCAATCAACTGGTCTTTGACCTCCAACAACTCCCTCGGTTTATCGGCCATTCACCAACGCTTATGCCATGCGATACAGCATACATGCTCATTTATAGTGACCAAATCCGGATGGGTTTTTCATCAATGAGACCATCTTCCCCTACCAAGTTCCTTAAATTCAAAATCTCATGCAGAGGGGTAGATTGGCAAGTCTCGTCTGTGGCGCAAATATACAACCAGATTTCCGAGTTGTTCATCATGTCCGGTATTGAAACTCTCTTCATCGAAGAGAGTCCAGTAGGCTTGTTTTCATCGACCTCGCGAGATGAAACGGACGAGACACATTGGCTGGAATTCTTCCACCCATTCACTGCTGTCCGGACCCTCTATATATCTCAAAAGATTCACCCACACGTCGTATCAGCGCTGCGAGGTCTCAGTGGGGAAACGGCCACGGAGATGTTACCTGCATTGGAAAATCTTTACCTAGAAGTACATCGGGGACTGAGATCAGTGCAGCAAAACATCAAGCCATTCATAATCGCACGTCAGCGTTCTGATCACCCTGTTTCTATCCATTGCTGGGAACGGAACGCGAGTTCGATGTCATCTACAACCCCACCTAGTTCCGTCCCTATGCCCACACGTTAAATACTCGTTTTCTTATTAGCCTGCTGAGCTCTCCCTGTGTATATCTAGCCCCTTTTGTACCACAGGCACGGACTCAATATGATATGATGATGCAGTTACCTGATGCAGATATTATAATGTACTGTAATCAATAAGAAATGGATTTAAACCTGTGCAGCCGCACGGATCCTGGGAGCTTCAGATAACTATCCCGTTGTCGAACAGAGCGGGATCGATCGGTTCTCCAAGCTCATCGACGTAGGTTGAGACCCATGACCTCCACGACCCAATCACCGAGGCTGAGAGGCGCACGAAGGGTCCCAGCGCAGCGCAGGCCACACGCATGCAACGTGTAGTGGCACGATAGATCGCCCAAGCACAAAATCGTCATAAAGCAACGCAATATCAGCGAGAGTGAACTACCATATGGGACTCGGTTAGCAGGGGGAGAGCGCGCTCCGAAAGGAGAACGGGCATGCGTACTTGGTTTGTTTACCCGCGATGCAACAGGTCCTTCCACATCCATTCATAGAGCTTTTTACAATTGCGCACGGGAAAGAGTCGTTCGAACGGCCGACCCGCGAGCTCACACAACACATAGATCGTGATACGTAGACCGGAGCGGGCCGAGCACAGCAAGGTGCGTACGCAAATGTCGCGCAGAGGCACCAGTTCATCCACGGAGCGCATGGCGGGCTCAGAGTTGGCCAGCGGCTGTAGTGTCCGTCGTATCTGGGTACGTCGGGTGAGTATTCCACCGGGGTTGACTATTCGCGCGCAGAGGAAGCGGGCGAGGGTGCAGTTGATGGGTCATCGTTGGCGTCGGCATCCGCGGAGGAAGGGTCTGGTGATGGCGGCGTCGGCGGAAATGCTCGTTCAGAGCGAGAGTGGACGGGCGAAGACGTTGGCGCAGAGCCGGTCGTTGTGCGTCGCGGATAAGGCGCGATTTTGTATGCGCGTCGGGTCTATATTGTCGATCGCATGGCCAACGGGATGAAAAACATGAATTGCAAAGTTTACCGTTTCATTAGGCCCCAGTGCTACCCCCACGTACCAACAACCCAATCTGCCCCCTGAAGGAGCTCTGCACCATCTGCACCACCCCTCCACAACTCTACGCGTAGATCGACCTGCACAAACGGTGCGATGGCATGCAACGCGCTTGCGACTCACTCACTGTACTTTTGGCGTGCCGACGTCAGCGAGGGTGGCTGTGACATGACGATTGAGGGAGGAAAGGGAGGGTGACATTGTCGAAGTCGATGAAACGCATATGGTCGACGCCGGAGAGGGCCAGCATGACCGCTGCCCAACTGCCAACGCCGCCGCAGCCGACGATCAGGACCTTTGCGCACGCGAGCGACGCCCTGCTCTCCGGGAAGGCATAGGTTCGGGCGAGTTTGTGCGCGCGCGGGCTCTTCTGAGTATTCCGAAGCAGACGCAACGTGGCGTAAGGAGGATGGTGTGAGGTGTAGGCGAGCAGGTTGTGCCCTCGGCAACGGCACGGCTGATTTCATTGGCAAGGCCGGCGCGACGGTGAGCTCGGTACGCGAGCGCAGATCGAGGCAGAAGTCGTTAAACAGAGGCAAGTTCTAACAAATACCGGCTCAAGTATTCAGTTATACGACTTGACTACTCTACGTCCATACCCTCGATTCCACAACTTCTTGCGGGCGCTTCAGTGCATTCTCATCCATCGATCTTCGAACCATTCCGCTCTGATACAACCAAATCTCCGAGAACGTTTTGGGGAGGTCCCAAACCTGAGCCGATCGTTTGAAACGATATCCTTTGGGACCGATAAATGTTGCCTTTTGGTCGACGTCGCCATCGAGCAAAGGAACAACTTCAACTCGACAAGAGTCTCACCCGTGGCGAGCAACCAAAGTTTCCACTTCGCGTAGGTCGCTAAAACAGTGCCTCTGGATCGAGTGATGGGTCAAACGGGGTAAATGGAATTTTGTAAGCGGGGAGATCATGGTTGGGGGGTCGCAGAGACTCGTGGCGTAACTGTAGAGAGAGCAATGAAGACGAGAAAGCTTCGGTAGGATAAATGGAAAATTCTCATACGTCCGATGTGGGAGAGGTCATTCCAAACGCTGGGAAATTGAATTTAGGGTTGTGTTAATAGTTAGGTGAGTCAGTGTAGGGAAAGGTTAGAAATGATCAACAATAACTCCGGGAGGGCGGTTTCATCGAAAGATGACGTGCCAAATTGTGGCTATCATGGCGATATGACGGAAGCGGTCTTGGTTCTTATCATTCAAAACGCCAAAGGAGAAGCAGGCTTGTAGAGCTGGGAGCAATCTCATAGTTCACCTTCGAGTTTCCTCCGACGAAAAACTAGTGAGACATGGTAGCAGCTTGTTAGAGAACGTCGATGCTCTCCAGTGGAGAGAGTAAGGATAGGTTCGGTTGAACTGAACCGGTAAAGCGCACACGTGACGCACGTTGTACAGTTCGCCACAGAAATCTCCCGTCGGACGGTACAGCATAAGCCCTCCGCCATATTCTCTTTGGTCTTCAAGTTCTGCTCAGATATTTCTCTCTCACACACCAACTGCCCCTCAACTACAATGTCGGTCAAGGTGGTGGTGACCTAGGGGCAGGCAGGAGAGCCTGAGGGTCGCATCTGGCCAGAGTAGATCGTTCCACGACTCTCAGCTCATGCCCCGCACTAAACGCGATGGTCACGTCTGGTGCTCCTGCGAATGAATAAGCAAACAAATTAGTTGCCATGCTGTGTTCAAATGATACGCCACTAAATGCGCCAATATAACTACCCATCTCCCTCTCTTCTCTGTCCCACATTCTTCGATGAGCCCTCTCAAGTAAGTCAAAAGTCTTCTCCACGGCATATTTCAAATAGCTCTATGTTTATGAGTCCCTAATCAGGCACACTCGAAAGCCCGTCAGCCATCTAACATCACCCCAATCAAATAGCACTGGTATATCCGACCACCCATCGTACCTGCCCTCTGGCACTTCTCCAATCCGAACAGACCTTCCTTCCGAGGTTCACAATATAGGAGAGCGCATGGTATATTCCAAGGAGGGATCAAGTGCGATTCAAGGACAAGGTACGTAATATCGGCTACGCTCACAACGATGTCTTATTGTACGATGCAGGTCAAATTTCACCCCCTGTTACAATCCATTCGCTTCCAGATAATGTACTCCTAGACATCTTCGAACTCTACATACTTGAGCCTCTGGACTCGGACCCTCTGGACAGAGCGAGGCCATCGACCATTGGATCGCTGACTTGGGGTCCTCCCGGGCCGGACCTTCCGTCGGCGAGGGCATGGACTGATCTAGTGCATGTATGCCAAAGATGGCGACATACCGTGTTTGCATCCCCACTTCGTCTCGATCTGCGCCTTCTCTGCACAGGCTGGACTCCTGCGAGGAAGATATTGGATATCTGGCCCCACTTGCCTATCGAAATACGGTCCTCCTTTGTTAGTCATCGAGTTGAGGATAACATAATTGCTGCACTCGAGCACCCTAACCGTGTACGCAGCATTTCACTCGGTAATATAATAACGCCATTCGAGCGTTTGGTCGCAGTGATGCATGAGCCATTTCCAGTAATGGACTTCCTTTCTATTCGGATAAAGGCGCATGGTGGGACTGTGCCGCCGCTTCCCAGTACGTTCTTAGGTGGATCCGCCCCACGTCTACGATCACTCCATTTTGAACGCGTTCCATTTCCGACATTACCTCGACTTCTTTTGTCTTCCAATGACCTTGTCGATCTCCACCTTGAACGGATACCGCAGAATGGTTACTTTTCGCCCGAGGCAATGGCCACGTGTGTCTCTGCCTTGACCAGGCTCACCAAGCTTTCCATCGAATTCATATCCCCGGCTTCTCGTCCTGATCCAATAACCCGACCTCCACCTCCCCTGACACGTGCTGTCCTCCCCGCTCTCACAAATTTTGACTTCCTCGGTGTCAATGAGTACTTGGAGGACCTCGTGGCACAAATCGATGCACCTCGGCTCCGCACCGTGCGAATAACATTCTTCAATCAGCTGGTTTTTGACACCCAACAACTCCCTCGGTTCATCGGTCATGCACCAGCCCTTATGAGAAATGATACAGCAAGCATAGCCGTTTTTCCTGACAGCGTCTTGATGAGGTTTTCATCAATGACGCCACTCAGATTTGATATCAACAATTACCTTATAATCAAAATCTCATGCAAAGGGGTAGATTGGCAACTCTCGTCTGTGGCACAAATATCTAACCAGCTTTCCGAGTCGATCATTTCCGGTATTGAAAGTCTCTTCATTCAAGATGAGAGTACTAGTCGCATGACTTTGCAAGATGTAATGGATGAGACACAATGGCTGGAACTCTTCCACCCGTTCATTGCCGTCCGGACCCTCTATATACTATCTCAGAGGATGGAACCATACGTCGTGTCAGCGCTGCGAAGGCGCAGTGCGGAGGTGTTACCTGCATTGGACGAACTTTGCCTAAAAGATTATCAGGCATCTGGACCGGGCGCGGGCTCGGAGCAGCAAGACATCGTAATTACTCGTCAGGGTTCTGCTCACGCTGTTGCCGTCCACCGCCTTAGAACTCAGAACAAATGGGTTTGATGTTATCTATAACTCCCTTTACTCCTAGTCACGCACATTTATCCATGCTTTGAATTCTTGTTTCTCTTATTGGCCCGCTAGGCTCTCCCTGTGTATATCTAACTCCTTTTGTACCACTGGCATGCACTCGATGTGATATGATATGATTGATGCCGTTACCTAACGCAGATGTTATAGAGTATTGTGATGGATTAAAAGCAGCAGATCCTGCACGAATAAGATAGAATTTGGCGGCCCCACTGACAACACCTTCTGGTGGGTACTTTTAGGGTGCCCCATGTTTATCATAAGCTGATATATATTGCGTGGGAGGAAGTTAATGCTTCGTAGACATCCAAAAAATGTAACATATTACTGCAATGCTCAATTGCGAAAACGCCGCACCAGCGCAATACGAAACTACACGACATGAGCAGTCTCGACGCCCCAAACCTCCTCGGAGCTCGAGATAACGACCCATAGTTGAACCGAGCGGGATCGATCGACTTTCCAAGCGCGTCGACATGGTCATGCGGTGGGGCGACACCCAACTCCTCATACATGGTTCCCTCATCAGATATGGCAAATACGCACGACATCGTGCGCGATACCTCTTCTACCCCCACGAGGCGCACGGGGGTCGCAGCGTACCAACGCGGGCCGCACGCACGCAGCGTGTGGTGGCATGATCGATCGCCCAAGCGCAAAATCGTCGTAAAACAACCCAATGTCGGCCGTCGTCAGCAGCAGCGAACTATATAATGGGGCTCAGTTAGCAGGGGGAGCGCACGCCCCGAAAGGAAGAGAAAAAATATGCGTACTTGATATTTTTTCCGCGATAGCCTACGTGACTCGCGGGACAAGAGGCCGTTCGTAAAGCTTCTTACGATGACGCACAGGCAAGGGTCGTACGATCGGGCGGCCCGCGACCTCACACAACACATGGGTCGCGATGTGCAGAGCGAAGAATGCCGATAACGGACCAAGCACGGGCAAGATGCCTATTCGAAAGTCGTACTGAGGTGGCAAGGTCAGAGTTGACTAGCGGGAGCGGCGTCACATCGTCGCTGGGTACCTCGGATGAGTATACCACCGGGATTGAGTATTCGCGCACGGAGGAGGCGGGTGAGGGTGCAGATAAGTCATCGTTGGCGGAGATGACCATTCAGAGCGGGAGAGGACGGCACGAAGACGCTGACGTACGGCGCGCGCGAGTGGATCATGACGGGCTGCGGATAGGTCTGCGATTTGTACGCGCGTCGGGTCCGATTTTGTGCCAGCGCCGATGGAAGAAAATACCTTGATATTGTCCTATACGCAATGCGTGAGCAACTCAACATTGGTACCAATATTATCGATCGCATCTATGGCCAGCAGGAATGAAAAAAAAAGTTTACCGTGTTCTGCAGCGTTAAAAAAAGTAAGTTAAACCCACGTACCGACGCATCCTGAAGGAGCCCCGCACCGTCCGCACCATCCTTCCACAACTCCCCACGTGGATAGACCTGCACAGACGGTGCGGTAGCATGCAGCGCGCGCGACAAACTGTACTTTCGGCGTCCCGACGTCAGAGAGGACGGTTGTAGCGTGACGACTGAGGAGGAAAGGGTGACATAGTCAACGTCGATGAGATGCAGACGAGCGACGCCGGAACGGGCCAGCATGACCGCCACCCAACTGCCGATGCCTCCGCAGCTGCGCGAGCGACGCCCTGTTCGCCGACGAAGGCATAGTTTCGGGCGGGTTCGCGAGCTCTTCTGAGTATTCTGAACCAGACGCAGTTTGGAGTAGGGGGGATGGAGGACAGAGGTTGTGTCCGAGGCCATGCACTGGTTGATTTCGTTGGCAAGGACGGCGCGACGCGGCTTAGCTCCAGTTGAGAACGAGAATTATGCAATGTCGTTGAACAGAGGCACCATCCGCCGAGCGCTTATTATAATTATAATAAACACGACTGGACAGGTCCGGTCACTGGCAATTCACAACTTTTCTCCTTCGTTCAGCCTCCACTTGCCGCGCTGCATCACGCACACCCTGAACCGCCCTTACGGCACTGGGCGCTTCGATCTCTCAGACATCAATGTAAACGGCGGCATTGAGCATCTCAACCGCGCCCCGCCCCCCTTCTCCCACTTAAAACTTCGTTATTGCACAACAGCGACAATATACCAGACGGACCGTTGAGGCCCACAGCCCCGGCAGCATCCGACCCGACTCTGCCCCAGAACGACTCGCCCTATTTTCATGTCGCCAAAGCCACGGCCGACTTTGATCTGAATTACAGTACATCCAGATCCCAAGCGACCTTTTGCGGTGTCTAGGTGCGCGTTGTTGTGAATTAGCGTGAATGCGGGCGCGATCATGCACTGTGCTTGGAGGACCACCATGGTCACAAGGCGTTTAGCTCGTCCAAGTCCGTCTCCCTAATCCTTTTTTGCTTTTCTACCCAACATATACGCGCTCTTTTCCGATGAACACCTCCATGATGGCTGGGAATCGCGTGTCCGGGATCAGATGGGTCTCACCGTGTTCTCGTTCACATTCAACTTGAACCGGACCGGCGTCGAGCTCGGTATCGAAGAGGAGATCAGTAAACCATTAAATCTCATATGATGTACATTATATGGTGGTTCTACAATTGATGCCGTGTTTCGTTTTGCGAGCGGATCTTTGGCGTGTATATGATTGAAATACCTAACCTGAGATGAACCGAAACCACTGGCATCTTGTGGTGAGTGTGCAGAAATGCTAATTCACTTCCTCATACACAAAACATCACAGATAGAATCCAAGACTTTCGATATGTCCAATCAGCTCATTTCAATCGGTCACCTAGCAGGAGTTGTCCGCATCATGACGTTGCGCCACCAAATGCACCAATATAGCTACCTTCCATGTTCCTCTCTTCTTTGTCATCACATCCTTCGATGAGCCCTCGCAAGTACGTCAAACGTCTTCTCCAAGGCCTATTTGACTTTATACTCATTTCGCAGGTCCACTCGAGAGCTTGTGTTGCCTCAGGCTGTCGGCTCCCAATCAAGTAGCAATGATCTCCCCCATGACTCACCCTCTGGCACTTCTCAAATCCAAATAGACCTCCCTTCCGAGATTCACAAGCTAGTAAGGCGCGTGGTACGTGACAGGAAGGGATCGAGTGCGATTCGACGATGTGGTATGTGGTATATGCTGCGTTCTCAAGTCATAACGATGACTTATTGTGAGGCCCGGGTGCAGGTCAAATTTCACTCCGCGTTACAATCCATTCGCTTCCAGATAATGTCCTCCTAGACATCTTCGAATTCTGCCTACCTGATCGCTCGGACCGAGCGAGGGCATGGTCCAAACTAGTGCATGTATGCCAAAGATGGCGATACATTGTGTTTGCGTCCCCACTTCGTCTCGACCTGCGCCTTCTCTGCACAGACAGGACTTCTGTGAGGAAGATGCTGGATGTCTGGCCCCCCTTGCCCATCGAAATAGAGTGCTTCTCTGTTGATCTTCGAGTTGAAGATAACATCATTTCTGCACTCGAGCCCCCTAACCGTGTATGCAGGGTTTTGCTTGGTGAAATAAGTATACCACTGGAGCGTTTGGTCGCAGTGATGCAGGAGCCATTTCCGGAACTGGAATCTCTTTCCTTTTGGATGAAAGAGCCTTGTGGGACTGTGCCGGCGCTTCCCAATATGTTTCTAGGTGGAACCGCCCCACGTCTACGATCACTCTATCTAGCCCACATTCCATTTCCGACATTACCTCGACTTCTTTTATCTTCCAATGACCTTGTCGATCTCCGCCTGTTGAGGATACCTCATAGTGGTTACATTTCGCCCGAGGCAATGGCTACGTGCATCTCCGCCTTGACCAGCCTCACCAAATTTTCCATCGGTTTCAAATCCCCGGCTTCTCGTCCTGATCCAAGAATCCGACGTCCACGTCCACTGACACGCGCTACCCTCCCTGCTCTCACCAAGTTTGAGTTTCATGGCGTCAGTGAGTACTTGGAGGACCTCATGGCCCAAATCGATGCCCCTCTACTCCGCGCTGTGGCAATAATATTCTTCAATCAGCTGGTCTTTGGCATCCAACAACTCCCTCGGTTCCTCTATCAGGCACCAGCACTTATGCCATACGATACAGCAAAAATATACAGTTGGACTGACTACATCGTGATGACTTTTTCATTAATCCGATCTTTTTTAAACGATCGGCATACTTTCCAAATCTCATGCAGAGGGGTAGATTGGCAAGTCTCGTCTCTGGCCCAATTATGCAACCAGCTTTCCGAGTCGTTCATCATGTCCAGTATTGAAACTCTCTACATCAACGGCATATTTTCATCGACTTTGCAAGGTCAAATAGACGAGACACTATGGCTTGAACTCTTCCACCCGTTCACTGCTGTCCGGAGCCTATATATATCTGACATGGTGCGGCCACACGTCGTGTCAGCACTGCAAGGGCTCAGTGGAGAATCGGCTGCGGAGGTTTTACCTGCATTGGACAATCTTTACCTAGAAGTGTATTGGCCCGGGGTATCAGGATCAGAGCAGCAAGACATCGAACCATTCATAATCGCGCGTCAGTGTTCTGACCACCCTGTTTCTATCCACCGCTGGGAACGCAACTTCTGAGTTTGATATTTATCTACAACCGCTATTTATGCCCATTTATCCATGCTTTAAATGTTTTTTCTCTTATTGGCCCGCTGGGCTCTCCCTTTTATATCTAGCGCCTTTTGTGCCACGGGCACGCGCTCAATGAAATGTGATATGCTTGATGCCGTTACCTAATGCAGATGCTACACAAGTACGACAACGGATTGAAACCTGTGCAACCGCACGGACGAGTAGAATATATTTTGGTGGCCCCAAGGACAACACCTTCTGGTGGACACTTATAGTGTGCCTATTCTTATCATAAGCTAACATATAATGCGTGGAAGGGACTTAATAATGAGGTTTTGTAGAGATCCAAAAATGTAACACATCATTGCAGTGCCCACTGGCGAAACCGCCGCGCCTGCTCAATACGAAACTGCCCGGCATGAACAACCTCGACGCCCCACACCACCTCGGAACTCCAAGTAACGATCCCGTTGTCGAACAGACCGGGATCGATCAGCTCTCCAAGCGCATCGACATAGCCCTGTGCTCGGTTGAGACCAGACATTTCTCGTACGCGGCAGCCTCATCAGGCATGGCAGAGACGCGCGACATCGCGACCTCCTTCATCTCCCCCACGACGCAATTTCCGAGGCTGAGAGGCGCACGAGGGTCCCAGAGCACCAGCGCGGGCTGCAGGCACGCAGCGTATGTTGGCACGACCAAGCGCAAAATCGTCGTAAAACAACGCAGTGTCCGCAGTCGTCAGTAGGAGCAAACTATGAAACGGGACTCGGTTAGCAGGGGGAACGCACGCTCAGAAAGGAGGAGAAAGCGTGCGTACTTAAATTTGTTTACCCGCGATGCGCGACTCGCGGTGCAAGAGGTTCTTCCATATTCGTTCGTAGAGGCTCTTACGACGGCGCACGGGTAAGGGTCGTTGGCCCGCAAGCTCACACAGCACATAAGTCATGATATGTAGACGGAATAGTGCCAGGAGCGGACCGAGCACGGGCAAGATGCATTGTCAGGTCGGCTACGAACCTACCCCGACTTCGACCCATTTCGGCCAACATCAAGGCTCGGGCATTCGCCGACGCTGTTCCTAGTTACTTAGTTCCTTGAGTAGCTACAACTCCTGTATTTAAGTGAGAAATGTACAGAAGCAACGACTAGCAAATGCTCACCCTTCACTTTGGCTTTTGAGCTCACTCATACTCCCAGGAGTCCATTCATCACGCAGAGGTGCCAGTTCGTCTACAGTGCCCTTGGCGAGCTCAGAGCTTGCCAGCGGCAGTAACGTCACGTCGTCGCTGGGTACCTCAGACGAGCATACAACCGGGATTGAGTATTCGCGCGCGGAGGAGGCGGGCTAGGTGCAGATGGGTCGTCGTCGGCATCGGCATCCGCGGAGGAAGGGTCTGATGATGGCAGGGTCGGTGGAGATGACTGTTAAGAGCGGGAGAGGACGGTGCGAATACGTTGGCGCACAGTGGGTGGAAGCGGGTCGTAGTACGTCGCGGATAAGGCGGCAACTTGTATGCGCGTCAGGTCCGACTTGGTCCCAGAGCCCACGGAGGAAAAAAAAGAAAAAACTTGTGATCAATACCCAATCGATGTTGTGTAGGTAAACACGATAGGAGAGTAGAGCCTCTGATGAAAAGTGTGTCGTCGCAACGTCGCGAGGTCTTGCACGAACTTCATCAAGCAGGAGCGAGCACACCCAATCGTTGTTCCGCAGCACTGTTGCCTGCAAAAATTCAATTGAAGTCGACGAGTTTACGAATTTCTTAGACGTACGCTGCGAATGAGCAGGTTCTGCACGTTGGCACCTGTGCGAACGTTCACGTTGGCAAAGGTTGTGACATGGCATTCAACGCTTCGAAGCAAAGCGATAGAGGACGACAGATGGTGTCTCAGGACAGAAAACAGATTATGTGGAAGGGCCGTCAGATGCGGCACCCAGCGGTGGTTGCAAGATTCGGTCGTTGAAGACACGGTCACGACACGGTCACGGTCGCGTCTAGGCAGCCGATTGTCACCGATCTGGCCAGCGTGACGTGACTGGCGCGTCTAACCGATTCTTCGATTGGTCCTCACAAGTACTACAGTATACTGTATATATCACTTGTGAGAAGAGAATTCGTCATGACGTATTCAAGGCATACCTATTCATATACTCTACCCATCTGACTGATGTGGAGGTACGGATTCAAAAAAAAATATCATGATTTGTGTATCACTGCTAGCCATCAATCGTCGACCACTCTCACTGGCAACCTCCCGCACTGGATGTATATTTGCGCAGCTCCACGCTCTGGGGAAAGGCGAATCGAGATGGAACTCGATCTACCATAGCTCGATCCACTTGCGTTCGTGGGTGCAGGCACCACGTGGGAGTACGGAACGATGATCGTGTAGAATGAAACAAGATCGTATTGATCCGTGCGACCTCTATCGGGCGAAATCCTGGGATGTTGCCCACCTGGCGCTGCGCAATAATCAGTCGGTCGGTCATTACCACGTGTGTGACGACAATTTCGCTGGTTATCATTGGGAGAAGAAACGGCGCACGCCCGCACGCCAAAATCGTCCATCTAACAAGGCTGTACGTCCCCTTTGTGCGGCATGTGCCAGTGTTCGGCGTGACGTGGCGTTGGTGGACCGACAGCACTTGAACGTTTTGAACGTGGTGGGGTGTTGGCCTGTATCGGCACGCATATTTTATAAATGTAGGTGTGCGTGAAAGGGGTGAAAAAGTGGTTCATAGTGAGGTGACGATGGCAACGAGGACGATGACCAGGAAGGTCTCCCCCCATCCTCCTTAAACTCGTACCACCACCATCCCCCTTTTTGGGTGGTCGAGCGTGCTCCCCTTGAGGGTCCCAGTCTTTTCCAAGGACTGTGGGGACACAGACCCAAGGCATCTGCCTACCACCTACCCCAATTGTCGTCATGATCACAAGTGTCGTCAACAACCACCCTCATTTGGGCGTTGGCCCTCCTAACCCGCTACCCCTCCCAACCTCGTCCTATTCACAGCAAGAGAGGGGTACACAACGACCATCCCCAACTGGCCATCCAAGCCTCATGGGACAATTTAAACTGGGTGCCTGGCAACCTACCATGAGTGGCGAAAGCCCTTACTAACAACCTACACTCTACCCTGACGTAGTTTCCCTTTTTTCCACCGATCCCAGCCCACCATCTACCACCCATTACTCCCTAGTCGTAACTGTGTAGCTTCTCAAGTCTGTCTCCCCTTCCCCACGTCTCTGGCCGTTCTTACTGCTACCCATTGTATGGATACCCTCCCCCGACTCCCCTCTCTGAGGGTCCTTAAAAATTGTTGGAATGGCGAATTCCTGGTAGGTGGGCGGTCAAGGCTGGATACGTATTGAGTCAACCCAATTAGCTACACGACCGCATCTGTATCTAGTTATATGCAGCGGAATACTTTTTGGCTTTAAAAAAAAAGATGACCAGGAAGGTGGACGCCAGCGTCCAACCCTAGATATAGGTCAGAGCCATACCCGTGGCAAGGGGCGGTCATCCACTGGCAAGCGGCCTACACGCTGCTGCCACTGTACCCTCTTCTATCACATCCACTTCATTATCCACGTCCCTGAAATTCCTGATTCAAGTTGATGTATCATCTCCTCGAGGGAAGGCTTCACAGTGAGCCAATCCGTGAGTTCCAAACGTTTGTTTTCCCTGATCCGTTCACAAACTTCAAGTTGCGAATTAACAGGGCTTAACAATAATAGACGATACTCACCTATCCATGTCCTCAACGACGACGTGCTTCTCAATATATTTCATCTTTATTGCTATTTTTGGCTCCGCCAACGTTGGTGGTACAGACTAGCACATGTTTGTCGACAATGGCGAAATGTTATTCTTGAATCACCATCTCGGCTCGACCTTCATCTCTACTGCACCAATGGTGTGCCTGTAGCGAAGATGCTCGCATATTCACCACCTTTACCACTCACCATCCATTATACCGATTGGAAGATAACAGCAGAAGATGAATCGGGTATATTTCTTGCACTTTCGCACCGTGATCGCCTGCGCCACGTTTACCTTTCGATGGATCGAAATATGGAGAAGTTCGTCACAGTTATGAATGATCAATTCCCTATTCTCGAACGCATGTGTATTCATTCTCTGACCGAAGTGGACCTCCCTTTCACGTTTCAAGCCCCCAATCTACGCAATCTCCAACTGTCGACGGCTTCCGTTCCAATTCAATCATCCTTACTTACCACAACTGCCACGGGACTTGTCCGTCTCTCGCTTCTCAATATCTCGGCATCCGCCTATTTCCCTCCGAGTTATATACTTACTCGGCTTTCGCTTATGGCTCAACTGGAGAGGCTGTCCATTACATTTGATTCCTCTACTCCCATTCGTCATGTTGAAAGGCAGTCGCGCCAGACCCCGGACGTGATTACACTCCCTAACTTACGCCGGTTTGTGTTCGGAGGCACCGCCACATATTTGGAAGGCCTTGTTGCTTGGATCAGCGCGCCTTCCCTCAGCATCCTTCGTGTCTATCTTTTTCATCAGCTCCCCCTTACGGTTCCACGTCTCTATCGGTTCATGCAATCATCCGAGAACCTCAGATTTAGGGCTGTCCAGGTAACTTTTGGTGCAGCTGCCGTTTACTTACATGCGGTCCCTTGGAAGTGGGGCACTCCTTTGATGTTGCAGATCATGTGCGGACGTATCAAGTGGCAGGTTGCATCTGCGGTTCAACTCTTTGGTACACTTTCACCTGTACTTTCTTTAATCGAGCAAGTTGCATTCAGCTACGACGAGAAACATCAATCCGAATGGCTCAACAATGTCGACCAAAGACAGTGGCATGGACTTCTTAGGCCGTTCGCCAACGTGAAGACCCTTCATATGAAAGATGGTCTCATCAACAAAATATTCCCTTTCTTACCATCTGACGATGGAGAGCCACTCTTTCCGAACGTTGAAGAGGTTGGATATTCTGGGGGAAGCGATGCTCGGGACGCATTTACCACATTTTTCATCGAACGACAAGTATCGGGCCATCCAGTGAGCCTGCAGCGGGTGTATCGTTGCACGTTCGATATACCTTGGCATCTGCCAGTGTAGCATGTGGATGCTGCAGCAATGGAGCTAATTGTTGGATCGAACGTCCTGGCACAACTACCCACATCTTATTCGGGTTCACACACCCACCTAGTCCCTGTCCATGATGACCGCCCGATGTTAGTCATCGATAAGATCGCAGCAACGCGGCCCAACTAGCTTATCTTAGTTAACATACGCGCTTTTTCATACCCTCATTTCTACACTTTCAACACACTCTTTTGGACGATGCATACACCTATGTACAATCCGATGCCCATATCAACGTCCGGGCTCCCAGGGCAGCTCAGCCAGCCGACTTGGAGCCATTGCGCGGCGTCGCGCTGCAATTTCTACCTCTCCAGCACATTCGTGAAGAAGCGCAGTTGCGGCGCAAGGCAGCAAGGTGGGGTGGGTGGTGGCAAAGGCAGTGATGAAGCTCGGTTGTCGTGATGGGGGCCGCGCGCAGCGGCAGAGATTGGAAAGGCGGCAGTCGTGCGCGCGGTTCACCGTTCCTTGGACTCACCAACTATACTGTACGTTTGGAGGCGTGATATCATTTTGTGGTGATGTATGTACATGTACGTCTATCATAAGCTGATATATATTGCGTGAAAGGAAGTTAAGGTTTCGTAGACATCCAAAAATGTAACATATTACTGCTGTGCCGTGCCCAATTGCGAAAACGCCGCCGCGCCTGCGCAATACGAAACTGCACGACATGAGCAGCCTCGACGTCCCACACCTCCTCGGAGCTCCAGATAACGACCCATTGTCGAACCAAGCGGGATCGATCGGCTCTCCAAGCGCGTCGACGTAGCCCTGCACTCGGTTAAAGACCGACAATGTCCTCGTACACGGCATCCTCACCAGGCATAGCAAAGACGCGCAGCATCGCCCCGTGATACCACTTCTACCCCCACGACGCAATTTTTGAGGCTAAGGGGCTCACGGGGGTCCCAGCGTACCAACGCCGGCCGCACGCACGCAGCGTGTGGTGGCACGATCGATCGCCCAAGCGCAAAAATCGTCGTAGAGCAACCCAATGTCACGGTCGGCCGTCGTCAGCAGGAGCGAACTATATATGGGGCTCAGTTAGCAGGGGGAGCGCACGCCCCGAAAAGAGGAGAAAAAATATGCGTACTTGATCTGTTTTTCCGCGATACGCGACTCGCGGTACAAGAGGGCGTTCGTGGAGCTTCTTACGATGACGCGGGTGGCCCGCGAGCTCACACAACACCGCGACTTATTACGACCCGCTCGGCGATGTGCAAACAGAAGAACGCCGATAACGGGCCAAGCACGGGCAAGATGCGTACGGGAAAGTGGCACTGAGGTCCCGAGTCCAAGCTCAGAGTTGGCCAGCGGAAGCGACGTCACGTCGTCGCTGGGTACCTCGGGGGAGGGCTAGGGAATGGATGGAGATGGGTCGTCATCGGCGTCGGCGGAGGGAGAGTCTGATGATGACCATACCGAATAAGAGAGGCTGGTGGAGGTCGTAGGTGTCGACTCGTATTAAAGAAGGCTAACTTAGATCCGCACCATCCCCGACGCCACCACACTCGGGCCATACTGTTTGCGCGAGTCGATGCCTCACAAAGGACGTGATTGACCATGCCCAATCAACTTGGCACCAATTACATGACGCATCCGCGAGGAAAACGCTGGCGGTTCGGAGTGACATGCAGTATCCGCATGTCGTTGAAAACACAGACTCTCAGTCAACAATATAACTACTTTCCATACTTCTCATCGTCACTGCACTTTTTCGATGAACTCTCTCCAGTACGTCAAAGGACCTCTCACGGACCCCATTTCAAAGCACCTGACTTTATACTACTGTAGTACCATAATCGGGCCCACTGATATCCCCCATCTCTCACCTCCCAACACTTCTCCCTCTAAAATCCACAAGGGAAAGCCCATGAAATATTCCAAGAAGGGGTCAAGTGCGACTCGAAGACGAGGTACGTGATATCGGCTACACTCACAACGATGTCTTTATTGTACGATGCAGGTCGAATTTCACCCCGTGTTACAATCTGTTCGTTTCCAGATGAAGTCCTCTTGGTTGTCTTCGAATTCTGCCTATCTGATCACTCGGGTCGATGGTTAAAGCTAGTGCATGTATGCCAAAGATGGCGATACATCGTGTTCGCATTCCCACTTCATCTCGATCTCCGCATTCCCTTCACACAACGTACTCCTGCGAGGAAGATGCTAGACGTCTGGCCTACCTTTCCTATCGAAATAGATTTCTACTCTGCTGGTCTTCGAGCTGAGGATAACATAATTGCTGCCCTCAAGCGCCCTAAACGTGTACGCAGCGTTTTGCTTAGTAGAATAAGCATACCACTGGACCATTTGGTCGCAGTGATGCAGGAGCCATTTCCGGAACTGGAATTCCTTTCCCTTCAAATACAATGGCCTGGTACGACTGTGCCGAGGCTTCCCCAAACGTTCTTAGGTGGATCCGCCCCACGTCTACGATCACTCCATTTAGAATGTATTTCATATCCGACATTACCTCGACTTCTTTTATCTTCCAAAGACCTAGTCAATCTCTCCCTTTTTGAGATACCGTATAGTGACATTTCTCCCGAGACAATGGCCACGTGTCTTCCTGCCTTGACCAGGCTCTCGAGCCTTTCCATCGGTTTCAAATCCTCGACTTCTCATTCAAAAACCCAACATCCACCTCCGCGCACTCGTGCTGTCCTCTCCGCTCTCAACAATTTTTACTTCCGTGGTGTCTGCGAGTACTTGGAGGACCTCATGGCTCAAATCGATGCCCCTCTACTCCACCGCGTGGAAATATCATTACTCTATCCGCTGTACCTTCCTTTTGGCATCCAACAAGTCCCTCGGTTCATCGGTCATGAACCAGCACTTATGCCATACTATAAAGCCGTCATAAACATTTATGATGCTAACTACGTCCGAATGACTTTTTCATCAAGGACACGGTCTTCCATTAATGAGATCCTTACATTCGAAATCTCACGCCAAGGGGTAGCTCGGCAAGTCTCATTCGTGGCGCAATTATGCAGCCGACTTTCGTTTGTCCTGTCTAGTATTGAAGTGCTCAGCATCGACGAGATGGGATCGAATTGGCAACTTGGTAGTACGGACGACACACAATGGCTGGAACTCTTCCCCCCATTCACTGCTGTGCGCTCCCTCTATCTATCTCGGATGATTCATCCACACGTCGTGTCGGCGCTGCAAGGGCTCACGGGGGAAGCAGCCACGGAGGTGCTACCTGCATTGGATAATCTTTACCTTGAAGAGTCTCTCCGGGCATCTGGATCGAAGCGACAAGACATCAAACCATTCATAATCGCACGTCAGCATTCTGACCACCCAGTTTCTGTCCACCGCTGGACAAGATGAATGCTGGAAAAATGGGTTCGATGTTATCTACAACCCATTCTACACCTAGTAGTTACGCCCGTTTATCCATGCATTAAATGCTTGTTCTCTTATTGGCCCGCTAGGCTCTGTGTGTATATCTAACTCCTTTGTACCACGCACTCAATGTAATATGATTTGATTGATGCAGTTACTGCAGTTGTTATAAAGTATCGCAATGTATTAAAACCTGTGCACGCACGCAGCGTGCGGCGGCACGATCGATCGCCCAAGCGCAACGCCGTCATAGGTCAACGCAATGTCCGCCATCATCAGCGGGAGCGAACTATATAATGGGGCTCGGTTAGCAGGGGGAATACGCGCACCGAAAGGAGGAGAAAGGCTCCGTACTTGATTTGTTTACCTTGCGATGCAAGAGGTCCTTCCACATCCGTTCATAGAGCGTCTTGCGATGACAGACGGGCAAGAGTCGATCGATCGGTCAGCCTGCGAGCTCATACAGCACATAAGTCGCGATATGTAGACCGAATAGTGCTGGGAGCGGGCTGAAAGTCGCAGAGAGGCGCCAGTTCGTTCACCGAGCCCATGGCGGGCTCAGAGTCGGCCAGCGGGAGCAGCGTAACGTCATCGCTGGGTACGTCGGATGAGTATACAACCGGGGTTGAGTATTCGCGGAGGAGGCGAGTGAGGATGCAGATGGGTCATGATCGACGGCGACGGCCGTTCAGAGCGGGAGAGGACGTTACGAAGACGCTGACGCATGGCGCGCACGATGGGTCAGGGATAAGTCGGGAGTTTGTATGCGCGTCGGGTCCCGACACTGTGCCAGCGTCCATGGAGGAAAACTCGACGTTGTTCTGTATGTAATGTGTGAGCAGGTCAACTTTGTTACCAATATGCCAGCAAGATGAGAAAAGGAGCGCCACACTATCCACACCACACCTTCACAACTGTACTCGCAAATTGACCTGTACAAATGGTGCGATAGCTTGCAACGCGCGTGGCACGTTGGCGTGCCGACGTCAGCGAGGGCGGCAGTGGCGTGACGATTGAGGGAGGAAAGAGTGACATACAGTAGTCAGAGTCGATGAGACGCTGATGGGCGACGCCAGAACGGGCCGGCATGACCACCACCCAACTGCCGACGCCTGGGCAGCCGACGATCATCTTTGCGCCCACGAGTGACGCCCTGCTTGTAGAGTGTCGCAAAATTGGGAAGGGGTTTATAATCGGACAATATTATAATTGCCATTGTAAGCAAATTATAATACAGTTATAAAGCCTAGCCGAAAATTTTAATCAAGATCTTGCAACCAATCAGGTTATAATACAATTATCAAGGCCTATCTAATCATAAGGCCATTATAATCTTAGGGACTTATTTATAATGAATTTCATATTGATTATATTCTTGATTATAATCTAATCCCCTCGTGTACATGACGTTATAATGATCAATGTGATTGCCCCAGACTTACAAACACGACTCTGATCCAAGAGATATACTGATCTATGTGTGCGCTGAACGTACTCCGGAGAGCACGGGCAAGTTTGGGAAAGCGTAGGGGAGTCGATTAAGTCTTCGGAGGGACGTGCGCGGGAACGATCGGGACGATAGTGATATGCTTTCTGTATTAGGAAGGGAACGAGCGTCGGAATTGCAAAGTATTCGAAACGCGTGGTTGGAGGCGACGATGTAATGAGTGGCGTAGACGATGACGAGAGACGAGACGAGACGAGACATGATGATAATAAAACGACACAAGTTCTTAGTTTCAAGGCAAGCTTAGTGATCCGAAAGTAAAAGGTTTATTGGACACCCTTCTAGGCCAATGGGCAAGGCCTTTTAAGCGTTTTCTGTAAGTAGTTCAAGCAAACGAAAGAGGACGAAGTAAGAGGGATGTGATGTTATGGAATCAGGACACGTTATGGACCACATGATTCCTTACTTACCTGTGATGACTCATGATCTTCTCTGCTGACTGATGTGCCGCTATTGTTCTCCCGAAACCGTCCACTGTTATTGTTCTCTTCCTCTATTAGGGTCGTTCACAGTAGCCATTATTTTGCTCATTAATTTGGCCATTCTTATGATTCCCACCAGCTATCCTTACTTTTTTTTTCTGTTCTCATCCCTTCATTGCCACCATTGATAAGAACAGAAGAAAAATGTAAGGAAAACTGATGGGAATCATGAGAATGGCCAAATTAATGAGTATAATAATGGCTACTGTGAAACGCCCTATTGTTCTCTTGTTTTGATTGCGTTCTATTGTTCTTGACCTACGCTTATTGTTCATCCTCTTTAGTACAACAATTAGCGTACATTGTATAAATAGGCCTCAGCTGGTAGCTTGTACCCCAGCTTCGGCTTTAACCTGAATCGACTGTTTCACCTCTCCAATCAAAGATACGAATCTCCCCTCTAAGACTTCTCCTCTTTGCTCTATCCCTCTCCTCTGCCCTAACAAGGCTTCGAAGGTTGGTGGGTGTCCTACAACACCCCAGGACTCTGCGCGTCATTACCTTGAGTAACCCTGAGTCCACAGTCTTGGGAGAGACTGAAACGAACAGAACCCTTGTTGTTACGGTTTCAGCGTCTATGTTTTCCTTTTCGTCTCGCATGCCCTCTTGGGGCATTACTTACTTAGTCTGAGGCTATGCTTGATTGTGGCTTGATTGATTTCGGACTTACTGTAGTGGTCTTGACTAATGATCGCTGACTCCAGTACTGTAGTGGTCTTGACTAATGATCGCTTACTCCAGTACTGTAGTGGTCTTGACTACTGATCGCTTACTCACGTACTGTACATTGTAGGATAGTTGGGAGGCCCTCTGAACGCATAAATAGGGCCCTGTGGTCGAAGCTAAAGCCCCAGCTTCAGCTTCGTCCAGAATCACAACAGTTGTTCCTTCCCCTTGTGTCTATTCCCGCGTGCAAGGGATTCCCTTCTTCTTGTTCATCATCTACTCGTACCTCTAAACCAGGTACCATCACGCCACAGCTCAGAAGGGCATAATCCTCTGAGCAAACTTGCACGCGCTTCGCCCGAACCTTGTACAACGAATTGAGGGGTTAGGTGCTTCCTAAACCGCTCAACGCATCGCACAAGCTTAGCGAAAGTTCCTATTAGTATTCTATAGTTTTGACCTTGCCGTTCAAAACCCTAGAATCCTAATATCCACATCCGTTCCACTTACAAGTCCTTCATCGTCATCTGCCACAGTCTATCCTGTTTGGGAACTGTGAACTCCGCTCATCGCGTGCGCCGGCCCGAACCGTTCCGCTCACGCGATACGAATCCTTGGACGTCCGTCACTCGTCTATCCCTCACAGGAACTCGTGTCGCACGTCTTGACTAGGTGGTGGCACAAGTCGAGCTCCGACTAGTGCTTCTCCCTCGCCGATACACGAAGCTCACTTTGAGCCACGGTCCTTGTGAACCATGACACTTGTTGGGATCCGGCCCTAGTCGAGCCGTAACAAAAGCCGAAGCTCTTAACAAATAGAAAAGGTTGACAACACTGGCCAACCTTTCTGAAGGCGATCAGATCAGGATCAAAGAACAACTAATTGAAGTTCTACTCCTGAAGAAACAAGTAGCGGAACTCCACGTGCAAAACGCAGGACTAACAGAAGGTCCATATTGGTTTGAAGCACTACGACATTGGTGTTGAATCGCGGAGTTCCTAGAAGAGCTGCTAGAAGTAGCAGAAACCGAGTTGCTCCAAACTGAGCAAGGAAACACGCTGGTCATCTATCAACAAGACAACACAATCACTTTCCACGCTCAACGCTGGAACGATACCGTGACGGGTCATTAAAAGTAGTCTGGGATAAAGACGCAGCGGAGTTTCAAACCAGAGTCATCCCACGAAAGGACGACGATCTAACGACCGAACGGAAAGGGAGAATCCGCTACCTAGAGTCCAAGAGGAAAAGCCACCAGCTCTTTCAGAAGCCAGATACTTATCGATATTACGTCGAACAACACGGAAGAAGAGTCAGAGTCCCGTGCAAATTCATCAACCACCGGTGGCACGAGATCTACTGGAGAAAAAGCGAATATTGGACGGACCTGAACATGAAGTTTACCCAGTTCAACCACATACTAAATGAACTAGAAATGCCGGCGTCATTGGCACCCTCAGAGGAAGAAAATGACAGCGACAAAGAGAGCAGCAGTGACTCTCAAGAAATGCCCCAACCCCCAGAGGTACCAGACTCATCATCCGAAGAAGCCCCCATCAGAAGCTCCCCACCAACACAACAAGATGCGGAACCACAGATAGTCACACCTATCACCCCCATAGACCAGGTCATGAGCACCCTTACCCTCTCATCACCACCAGTTCACCTCAGATCAGGAACCATGACACAAACAACTCAGACCCAGACTAGCGGGCCAAGCGGTTCTGGCGGAGGAGGTGGTGGCGGTGGAGGCGGGGGAACCGGCGCTGGGGGAGGCCAAGCCGGCGGCGGTGGAGGTGGCGGCGGTGGTGGCGGTGGGGCAGCTGCAGCTGCAGGACAAGCCCCACCAGCGAATCCTCCACGAAATGGTCTCAAAGGCGTCGCCCCCACCATCTTTAGAGGAGACAGAGAACTCTATGACGTGTTCCAACAAGAATGGAGGATGTACAAAGCGATAAACAGAAATCACGACGATATAACCATCCCCTACAACCGAGTCCTGACCAAGTTAGGCCTGATCAAAGGGCCAGATGTCTCCGCATGGGTCCAAGATTATCTAGACGATCTCGAACAAGAAGTGGTCCAACTTGGGGAGAACGACGAAGATCTCTGGACCAACTTCGAGGAAGCGCTTGAAGCTGCCTTTAAAGACACCAACAAAGAAGACGAAGCCATCACCAAATTAGAACGCCTAGACATGCACAAAATCAAAGGAGGCCTGGCATCCTACATCGGAGAGTTCAACCGACTAAGGAAGAAGGCTGGATGGGACGCCGACAGTGAGGGAACGATGCGCCTCTTCAAAAGAGGCCTAGACCTGGGACTTGTCAAGAGTATGCTGGGACATGTAGGGGCAAAACCAACCACCATGCGAGAATGGCAAGACCTGGCCATCTTGCACAATGATGCTTACATCCAACTACAACACGAGATAGCCCTACGGAAAGAAGTCCCTGGCTGGGCTTAACGCCTCATGAACAAGAAAAAGACCCCCAAACCGGAAAAAGATCCTTGGGCCATGGACATCGACGCAACTCGCACCGAACCCAGCAACTGGGAAAAGAAACAGAAGCTACGCAAAGAAGGATGATGCTTCTTTTGCGAGGCTCAAGGCCACCTCTCCAAAGATTGTCCTAAAAAGAAAGGGCCGAAACCAGGCCAACCAGCCCAGCCACCCAAAACCAGAAGAACCAAAGCAAAAGATGATGACGAGGCCACCCAGGTTGACAAAGAAGAATCGCCAGCAGCCATGTTAAAAGCACTCAGAGCCAAATGTGGAAAGGGGGCCTTTGACGAAGCTTTGGAAGAGATGGTAGATGAAGAGGATTTTTGAATGGCTCGGCCCACGCAACCCGGGTACAAGCCCGCTTTACTCAAATATGTCGTATCTCGAGAACAAATACACTGGACGTTCCCCTATCGTTCACGAGTGCGACAAAAGCGGTTGCAGAAAAAGCGCTACTGGACAGTGGCGCCACAGAAAACTTCATGGATCCGCGAATGGTGGAGAAGTTAGGAATAGGAGCTCTCCCCCTTAAAGAACCAAGAACGGTCTACAATGTGGACGGAACCGAAAACCAAGATGGGAAGATCACAGAATACTGCCTCCTCAACGTGCTAAAAGGAAGAAAAGAGGCTGCCCAAATGTTCTTCATCACCAACCTAGGGGAAGACCGATTAATCCTGGGATACCCATGGCTCAGAGAATTTGACCCAAAAGTCAACTGGAGACAAGGCATTATTGAAGGACCCCCAATCAAGTTATCCACCACAGGAAAGAGCTGGAAGCTGAAATGGGCAGCCAAGAAACTAAAAGCGTGCAAAACCAGCTTCAGCCAACGGTGGGCACAAAAAGAAGGGCGCAACCAAACCACGATCATTGTCC
Source organism: Lactifluus pinguis (assembly GCA_003313945.1). Lineage (NCBI taxonomy): Eukaryota > Fungi > Basidiomycota > Agaricomycetes > Russulales > Russulaceae > Lactifluus > Lactifluus pinguis. The sequence goes on from QLPA01001034.1 coordinate 60,236, forward strand.
CAGAACGCTTCAAAAGACATGCCAGGGTCTTTTCAGAAGAAGCCGCTAAGCGCTTCCCCCCACCACGACCAGAAGATCATGTTATCACGTTACTGCCAAATGCCCCGAAGACCATCAATTGCAAAACGTACAAATTGACAACAGAAGAGACAGAGTCAATGAGAACCTTCCTGAAAGAACAACAAGACAAAGGATACATGGCACAATCCAATTCGCCATGGTCAAGCCCATTCTTCTACATTAAGAAACAGGATGGAAGACTCAGGCCAGTCTACAACTATAGGGTCGTCAACGAGCATACCGTGAAAGACGTGTATCCCCTACCGCGCATCGACACAATCCTGGACCAAATGGGTGACGCCAAACTCATGTCAAAGTTCGACATACGAGATGGATACTACAATATTCGAATTCACCCTGACAGTCAATGGGTCACTGCAGTCAAAACGGACGAAGGCCTCTTTGAAGCAAAGGTTATGCCCTTTGGTTTGTGTAATGCACCAGCGACATTCCAGAGAATGATGGATTGGATTTTCACCCCGCTAAAACGAAAATATCCAAGATGGGTGCATTGGTACATGGATGACTTCATCATAGTCACTCCAGACGACCCTGCCCTCCACAACCAGATCACAGACGAATACCTGGAAATCATGGAAAGAGAGTCGCTCTTCCTAAAACCAGAAAAATGCCGGTTCGCAGAGAAACAGGTGGAGTTCCTAGGATATGTCATTGATCAAGGAACCATCCGCATAGACCCTAGCAAGAAACATGGGTTGGATTCCTGGCCACGCCAATTGAAGTCGGTTCGAGAAGTACGCAGCACGCTAGGTGTCTTGGGATATCAGAGACAGTTCATCCCCGGCTTTGCGAACATCGCACGACCACTAACAAACCTACTCAAAAAGGGAGTCAAGTTCGAATGGGACGAAGACTGTACAAATGCAGTGGACCAACTCATTCACCAAGTTACATCTGACCCAGTGCTACAACGACCAAATTTGGACAAACCGTTTGTATTGGAAGTGGATGCATCGCAATACGCCAGCGGAGCAATTCTACACCAACCAGATGAGAACGAAAGGCTGCGACCAGTGGGATATTACTCGAAAACCTTCAATGCGGCGGAACGGAATTACGATATACACGACCGAGAACTCCTTGCCATGATTAGAGGATTGGACCATTGGCGACACCTTCTATTAAGCTCGACGCACCCAATCACAGTGGTCAGCGATCACGCAAATCTCCAATACTACCGCGAAGCCCATAAAATCAATCGACGAGTGGCGAGATATATCCCAAAACTAGCAGAATACAACATGAGGATCGTACATCGCCCGGGCAAAACAAACAAGGCAGACCCACTTTCACGACCACCAGGATGCGATCAAGGAGAAAAGGACCATGACAATGTTCTGGTCCTGCCTCCTGAACTCTTCCTACACCTATTCACGGAAGAACAGTCCCTGGAACTGGAAGTAGAAAGGGTGCAACAGGACAACCAAGAAGAACTACAACTCTGGGAAAAAGAAGAAGGGGTGGAGAAGCGGCAAGAATTCCACAAAACCAGATGGTATCAGGGAAACAGACTGGCAGTTCCTGGTGGCCCAGACATCCGTCAAAGCATCCTCCAAATGTATCACGACCACAAAACGGCAGGACACCCAGGGATCCTAAGAACGTGGTCATCGATTGCCAAAGACTATTGGTGGCCTAACATGCGAGCCTTTGTAACGAATTATGTGCGCGGATGCGTCACTTGTCAAAGCACTAAAAGTGGGACCACTAGACCAAAAGTCCCACTAGTACCCATTCCGCCAAAGCAGAGTCACGTCCCCTACACCACTATTGCTCTGGACTTGATCACGGACCTGCCCAAATCAGGGGGGTATGACAGCATTCTCACCATTACAGATCACGATTGCAGCAAGGCGGCCTTTTTCATCCCGTGCAACAAAACCATTGACAGCGAGGGGATCGCGAAGTGTTACGTGAAGGAGGTCTTTCCCCATTTTGGGCCCCCTAAAAGAGTCATATCCGATCGCGACCCCAGATTCAACTCTAAATGGACTAGGGAGTTGTGCAAACAATTGGGGATCGATCAGAACATCAGTACGGCATACCACCCCCAAACCGATGGACAATCTGAGCGCACGAATCAATGGTTGGAACAATACCTCCGCATCTACGGGAACTTCCAGCAAAACGATTGGGTGGATTGGCTCCCGCTAGCACAATTCGTCCACAATTCATGGATGAACGAAACAACCAAGCAAACCCCGTTCGACCTGCTGTATGGCCATAACCCAGTAGTGTGGCACTCAGGAAAAGAAGGGGCAGTACCGGATATCGAGCGGCGCAAGGGCTATCTGATTGAAAAACGTAATCAAGCCAGACAATCGATCCAGAGGGCGCAAGACTTCCTCCAAAAGAGGAACATCAGGAAACGAGGACGCCAAGATTATAAACCGTTCGAAAAAGGGGATCAGGTCTGGCTCGACGGAAAGAATTTGAAAACATCACACCCTTTTGCCAAGCTGGCGCCGAAACGTTATGGACCCTTCATGGTGACTCAGGTGATTAGCCCGGTGGTTTTCAGACTAAAACTCCCAGACCAATGGCAGAAGAAACGCATCCACCCTGTTTTTCATGCGTCACTCCTTTCACCCTATAAGGAGACGGAGGAGTACGGCACCCCCTTTACAGAACCACCCCCAGACGTAATAGAAGGGGAAGAGGAGTATGAAGTAGAACAAGTTCTAGACTCAAAGCGCGTGGGGCGCAACCAAGAACAATTAAAGTACTTCCTGAAGTGGAAGGGCTACCCCCACGCTCATAACACATGGGAACCGGCTGACAACGTGCACGCCGATGACTTAGTAACAGAGTTCCACAGAAAGAACCCCACGAAAGCGCGAAAATGTATAATAAGGAGGACAACAGCTATGAAGAGACAATGCAACTTCGCTCCCTCCTCCGCGAACTCCCATTTACCTCACACCTATTCCACGAATTCATCCCTGGGCAACGCATCCACATCACCCACAAACATCGTTGCGAACACAAATTCTTCTGTCACGAAGTTCTCTGCCAGTACCATCGATAAGCTGTTTATGAATGTCTTCCCCACCTCTCTGCCATTCTCTTGGGACGAACTCCGAGAGGCCAACCTCACCCTCACCCTCAGACAAGCTAGTGAGGCTAATCACGCGCTCGCCGACTTCTACGACCCAAAGAAAGAAAACTGACAAACTGGCCGACCAGACACCGTCACCTACGAACAAGTTCGATACGTCTGCTTGGGGATACCGCATCACGTCCGAGCTGGAGAAGAGGCCAATCACCAGTGGCCATACGATCCCGATAGATACTACGAAACTGACCTTCGACAGTGTCCTCAGTGTCTTAGGGACTTTCAGTGGAGACAGGATAACCCTGGAGTACCACAGCGAACACGCGTCTTCACCGACGGACGAGACACTTTGGTCTCCGCACGAATGGGCGATTTTGAACGACCAGAAACCCCAGAAGCGGATTGGTTCGAGGAAGACAGTGAGGGGAGACGCACCATCAACATCTTTCATGCACCTCGAGCACCCCCTATCAACCAGACGCAGACGGACGGTGAAATCCCGCATCCTCCCGCTCGCTGCGAAGCAGCGGTTCAGACGGCCCCAATTAGCCAGGCGGACGCATCCGTTCAAACATGGGGGTCCTTCCCAGATTTTGGGACCACCAAGTACATGCTGGACAGGAGCTACGGTAATAACAGGGGTCCTCAGCAGAGAGGTGCAGGTATGGAGCCGTGACAAACAGTTACTCTCCACCGCCACGGACTTGATAAGTTGGGACTCGATTCCGGAGGTCCTGAGAGATTCGACCTTCCTAGTTTCCCTGAGGAAGATCACGAACTAGCAGACGTTGCTCGCCGCGAGGGAGGATGGAAGAACTGCCAATATCACGCTAAGCTGACCACACACTCTAGCGCACAGTGCGCCATCCCCCACATCAACTGTATGCCAGGACTTGGAGTCTGTCGCGTCGAAAAAGACCACAAGTACTACGGCGGGGGATGCCTCCTCGATGGGACTTACGCTAGTATGGCTCGCAAGTGGAAGATGAAGGAGTCAGCAGAAGCCTATGCAGGCGCGTCCTCGTCACGACGTAAAACTGACGAATGAGGCAGGTGGAACTGCCTTCTAGAAGGGGGGTATTGTTACGGAATCAGGACACGTTATGGACCACATGATTCCTTACTTACCTGCGATGACTCATGATCTTCTCTGCTGACTGATGTGCCACTATTGTTCTCCCGAAACCGTCCACTGTTATTGTTCTCTTCCTCTATTGTTCTCTTGTTTTGATTGCGTTCTATTGTTCTTGACCTACGCTTATTGTTCGTCCTCTTTAGTACAACAATTAGCGTACATTGTATAAATAGGCCTCAGCTGGTAGCTTGTACCCCAGCTTCGGCTTTAACCTGAATCGACTGTTTCACCTCTCCAATCAAAGATACGAATCTCCCCTCTAAGACTTCTCCTCTTTGCTCTATCCCTCTCCTCTGCCCTAACAAGGCTTCGAAGGTTGGCGGGTGTCCTACAACACCCCAGGACTCTGCGCGTCGTTACCTTGAGTAACCCTGAGTCCACAGTCTTGGGAGAGACTGAAACGAACAGAACCCTTGTTGGGATCCGGCCCTAGTCGAGCCGTAACATGTGAGGCCTCAGCCGAGGAGGCGCTGCATCGGCAACGCTCTGGACAGCCTGGGCTCGCGCGCACGGTGTCGCCCGATAGTCCATAAAACAAGGGTAAGGGGCAGTGAGAGAGTGATGGCGCGCTGATAGGCAGCGTCTCGTAGCACCGGAATGATAGAAAATGTATGGAAAGAGGGCTAAAAGATGCAAATAGACTAAAAGTAAGCACTGCCAAAGACTAAAATGAAGGTCCCAGCAGCGGGAGATACTCAATATGTACAAGTCCATACACTTCAAGGCTGTCCAGCTGATGTCTTCGGATGAGGACGTGTCGGAGTCGGGGATCGAGGTGATGTGGTTTTAGCGGAAGGGTGCAACGGCGGGTTGGACGTGTCAAGGCGTCCTAATTGGGTCGTTGTTTAGGGCAGGCGCGAGAACGAGTTTGGAGACAAAATCCAAGGGTAGCATCAGGAAAACCCCCTTTTGCTTAATGGTGCTTAGAGGTCTTAATGGCCTTAAATTTACTTTTTTGCT